>PVJD01004534.1:0-134216 GCA_004026545.1 Mormoops blainvillei
GTACTTTATTATGACTCACTGTGCTGAATCCTGGGCATTCACAGAAGGTGCACATGTCTCAGAAAAGGTGAAGATAGGCAAGGCCCCAGTGGTAATGTTCAGGGTTGAAAGTGAGAATACGTGTCTGGATATAGTGCTGCTTATGAAGCAATGTAACATTAGAAAAATATAAGAGCTAAGTCCTTTAAGAAGACATATCTTGCAGAGAGCCTCAAAGGCAAGGTGGGCGTCTGATAGTTTTTTCTGTGACGCTACGCCCAGATCATCTCACCGTGAGTGGGTGAGGGACATGGCTGTATCCCTGGCGTGTTTTATCTTTGAAGGATTTGTCATTGCAATGGCGAGAGACTCAGGTCGCCATCTTCTCAGTGACTACAGCCAGGAGTGTGTATTTAAATTCTTGGTCCCTAACAATATTTTGGGAGGGGATCTCCTCTAGATCACAGCTTTTAAGAATGTTCTGGGCTTGAAGCCTCAGCTCAGGGGATGAGGAGGCATATGGCACAATGTCTGTGGACTAATTCAGTGACCTCAGACTGGCTTCCCTGAGCCTCTCCAAACTACCCGCATAGTTTAGCTGCATTCAGCAACAGACACTTGAACAATAAAAAGAGGACAATGTATTGGATTAAAGGTGGTGGGGGAGAAGATATGAAAATGGTACCACTTGCCTAGCCCCCATCATTTATCCATTAAACACATAGTTTTGAGAGCCTTTTATGTGCTGGGCACTGTGCCAGCATATGAACCTTGCAGGTTTAAAGCATTCCTCTCTTTGGGATGAAATGACTCCAAGATGCAGGATTAATTATTAGTATTAATTAATTAATTATTATTAATCACACCCACCACAGCTCATTCTCAGGAGTACCCATCTTTATGGTCGCAAAGGGGACTGGTTGAGGGTTGGGGGTCAGGGAAATACCAGCTGCAGCAGCCCCAGTTTCTTTTATAAAAGAATCAGTGGTCCCTCTTCCTCACATCTTAACAGAAGTGTGAGTGTTCATTCTCAGTGGCTCATTTCCCCCTACAGTCCAATCAGACACAAGCTAGTCTATTATCATTGGTTCATTTCCTCTACCTGACTTAGGGACTCAAGTTTAATTAATAAATCAGAGCATTGTTCTTGCTGGGTCAGGTTGATTAGGACAAAATTAACGTTTGCCTCAGGACACATTTTGCGCTAAACCATTCTCTAAATCTAAAACTTCTACCTTCAAGAGGGAGGACATAGTAATATTCAGCAGCTGAAAATGCTAAATGTTCAAGCTGATGCTTGATCTCCCTTTTCCTATAAAAAGCTAAAGTTAGATAATCACAAACAAAACTCTTAAAAATACCCTCATTATCCGTAAAGATGCTTTCGGGGGCAAGTAACGAAACCCCCAACTTAAAGCGCATTAAAGAGTAAAGAACTTTACGTTATGGGAGTGCAGGCGGCGGGGGTGCAGGCAGCCCGTGGGCGGGCTCCGGAGCGGCGCTGTCTTCGAGGCGCCGGCTTGTGTTTGCCCCCTCCCCCTGCTGTTTTGCGTTGCCGTCATCCTCAGTGGAGTAGTAAGGTGGCTGCGACGGTTCCAGGTACCAGACCTGGATACGATATTCACAGGGAGGGAGAGGGACAGACTCTTTCTGCTGCTATGTCAAAGGAAACGCGCCCCCCCCACCCCACCCAGGAGCCCCAACAGGTTTCGGCCCCCATGCCTCGCTGGTTCCCTAACTCAACACCGGCATGGGTAACGGGACTGCGCTCGGCCAGCCAGTGCCACCCCAGAACTGCAGGTGAAATCATCATCACCCAAGACACCAAGCTGAGTGGGGGAAGGATGTACATCTGAATAAAGTCGGGGTTCTTCTAGTGAAGAGGTAAGGGGATGGTTGATGGGTAAATTATATTTACTTGCAGGAAACGAAAAACCCAGCTTATAAAGGGCTTAGGCCAAACATTATTTTTCTCTTATAAGATAAGCTGTTTCATAAGCTGGCTCCCGGCATTGATTTCAGCAGCTTGATGACATCATGGTTAGAAACTTAGCGATGCTCTTGACCTTTCCCTCACATTTGTCACTCCTTGGTCCCAAAATGGCTACTTAAATTCCATACATCATGTCTGGATTCAAAGCAGGAAGAAAGGGGAAAGGGCACGGGGTGTATAAACTACTGTGTACTAGAATCTGCAGGGCAGATGAAAAAGTAGATTCAATCGTCCTATCTTACAAGGTTCCACTATTTACAGGAGGAGACAAAGCTCACCCTAGGGGCCACAACACAATGTCAGTACCAAGAGAGGTATGTAAACAACCATGAACGACAGAATGGACCTCATGTCTTCCTGCCCCACCCCGCACGGGGTCTACCTGCACTCTGAGTCACAGGCCTGCTGGGTCACTGGGCTTGTTTCAGTTCCAGGCTAGCTTCCAGAATCTTCGCTTGTACACCTGAAGTGAGCAGATCTGTGTCTACTTGTCCTTTAAATGGACACTGCTTTTCTCCTAGGAAGACAGATAAATGTATCAGAGGCTCTGGGATGGCAATATGATCCTGGCAGGGGTCCAGGGAAGCTGAGAATAGAGAGCATTTAATGGGTCTGGCAGCAGAGCAGCTGAGGTGTGGCTGGATGGAACAGAGGATAAGGCCCTCTTTGGCAATGACACTATCTGAGCTTGGGAAGGCGCTCAGGTCATGTTTCAGATAGCCAGCCAACTAGTGCTGCAGCCATCCAATGCGCATATTACAATCTATTAGCATGAGTTAAGTTTGGAAGACATTTAAGAAGAGTAGCTATTCTTTTAGCTACTCATTTGGGTGTTGCCTGTCCCCCATAACATTTTACATTCAGGAAGGGGAGGGAATATATATATCTTACCTTTATACTGTTACCCTAACCTCTGACACATGTGGGTTTCCTTTTGACTTCAGTAACACGCTCCTGGACCTTAACAATGCATTCTAACATCCCACTATCCCGTCTCCCCCCTTCCCATCTCCCCGCCCCCCCATCTCCAGCTTCTCTTCTGTCTTGCTTTCCCTTCATACACAGATTGGATAGAAGGTCTGACTTCTGAGTGGCACCTCAGCTCTCACTCTGGCACTCTCCACAGCACTGGGTACCATTAATTGCAGTGCCCTCTCCCTGGGTTCCTGAAGAGTGAGTCTCCTGATTTTTGTTCCTTGAAGGATTCTTCTCAGATGGCTCTTTGAATGTTTGTTTTCCTCTGAGCCCTATCCCTTGTCTCTATTTCTTGTTCTCTACGTCCTCCCTGGGTCCTTCACCTAAACTCACAACTAAAATCTTGGCTTCTGTCTCCAGCCCCGATCTCTCTCCCAAACTCGTATATTATATCTCCACTAGGATAGCTCACAGGTGCACTGAACTCAGCGTGGCCAAGGCTGGAGACAACCTCTTCCCGCCCGAATGGGATTTCTGTCTTTTTAAAGGATCCCAGAGCTATAATCCAACTCATCCTAGAATCCTTCTTGTGTTTGCATTTCATGAAACAGTCCCCTTATTAAGATATTGTCATCTGAATATGTGACATCCTTCACCCTTCCTTCAAACCTCCCATCACAGCATGTCATTATTTGGTGTCCCTCATGTGAAGCACACCCCTCCTGCCTCTTCCCCTCTAAGCCAGTCTGAATTAGTTGCCCTGCCTCTGGGACCCAATAATGCCAAGAGCGCTTAGCCCCTTCTTCTGTATAGAACTTATGATTTGATACTTTAATTTTGTGTTTCCTTCCACATCACTTGTACTAGGCTATCGTTTCCTCCAGGGCAAAGACTCTGCCAAAGCAATTTTTGGAATCTCCAGCAACCAGCATACATAGGGCCTGGTGCCTATAATCACAAAAATCTATATTTATTGCACAAATTATTTGATGAATGGCTGACATTTTATAAGGATTCATTAATACATTTCGATCTACATAGAAGATAAAAAAGCCACGTACAGTTCCACCAGCCAGCTGACTTATAGTCACATTTGGGTATGTTTTCTTATCTTTACTGCCATGGATAAGATTTATTTTTAAGCATAATCATATTTTTAAGTTTAATCAATGTGACTAAGCATAATCATATTGCACTTGTAATTTTGAATCCTGTTTTTCCACTAAGAATACCATAATTTTTCATATTGTTTAATATTTCTCTAGCTTTATTGAAGTATAAATGACATACAACATTGTGTAAGTTTGAGGTGTACAACATGATGATTTGATATATGTATATATTGCAAAAATGATTGCCACAATAATATTAGTTTACACCTCCATCACAATGATCTTTTTTTATGTGTGGTGAGAACATTTGAGATCTACTCTCTTAGCAACTTTCAGGTACATAATACAGCACTGTTAACTCTAGGCACCATGCTGTGAATTCAGTCCCCAGAACTTACTTATCCTCTAACTGGAAGTTTCTACCCTTTGACTAACACCTCCCATTTCCCTAAACCCCCAACCATTCTACTGCCTATTTCTATGAGTTGGACTCTTTTGGATTCTACATGTAAATGAGAGCCTGCAGTATGTGTCTTTCTCTGTTTCACTTATTTTCACTTAGTGTAATATCCTCAAGGTCGACGCACATTGTTGTCAAAAGCAGGGTTTCCTTTTTTACTTTTTAAGACTTTATTTATTTTATTTTTAGATAGAGGGGAAGGGAGGGAGAAAGAGAGGGAGAGAAACATCAATGTGTGGTTACCTCTCATGCACCCCCAACCAGGGACCTGGCCTGCAACCCAGGCATGTGCCCTGACTGGGAATTGAACTAGTGACCTTTTGGTTCACAGCCTGGTGCCCAATCTGCACTAGCCAGGGCAGATTTCCTTCTTTTTCATGGGTGAGTACTATTTCATTGTATATGCATATATATCACATTGCCCTTATCCATTCAACTGTCAACAGACACTTAGATTATTTCCACATCTTGCTATTATAAATAATGCTGTAAAGAACATGGGGGTGCAGGTCTCTCTTTAAGATAGTGATTTCATTTCCTCTGGATATATATCCAGCAGTAGAATTGCTGGATCATATGGCAGTTCTATTTTCAACTTTTTGAGAAGCCTCCTCATTGTTTTCTGTAATGACTGCACCAATTTACATTCCCACCAATGCACAGGGTTCCCTTTCCTCTACATCCTCATCAGCACTTACGTCTTGCCTTTTTGATAATAATCATTCTAACAGGTGTAGGATGATATCTCATTGTGGTTTTGATTTTCATTTCCCTGATGATTAGGGATATTGAGCACATTTTCGTGTACCTGTTGGCCATTCGTCAATCCTTTTTTGGAAAAATGTCTCTTCAGGTCCTCTGCCCACTTTTAAATCAGATTGTTTGTTTGTTTTGCAATGAAGTTGTTTGACTTTCTTGTATAGTTTAGATATTAATTCTTCATTGGATATATGGTTTGGAAATACTTTCTCCCATTCTGTAGGTTGCCTTTTCATTTGGTTGACTGTTTGTTTTGTTGTGCAAAAGCTTTTTGATTTGAGGTAGTCATCTTACAGAATGTTGAAAATCATGATTTTTGATATTGTTAAATATTCATGGTATCATAAAAATGTTTTTGTTTCTTATTACAAGTAGATGCCTACTTATAGTAGATAAGTTTATAAGTATAGAAAGTATAAAGAATAAATAGCAATCTATAATAACCCCATAGTTATTAATATTTCACAATTTTTACCATACTCTCTAAAAACGAATTTTCCCATGGCTTAACCACACTTTATACTGTTGCAGATTCCTTTAGTCATTATGAAATCAGAAACATTTTCGTGTGCCATTTGAAATGCTTCCCAAATAGTTTTAATGACTGCACAAAATAGTCCACTACAGGGTTGCTCCATAATTTACTGGACTACTTCACTAATGTTAGTCTTAAAGACTACTTCAAAAAATTGTTAGAATAATTGTAAACATAACATTTTTATACATACATTTGTGCCTGCTTCATAATATAAATTCCTGGTAGTTAGCCCTGACTGGTGTGGCACAGTTGGTTGGACCTTGTTCTGCAAAGCGAGACATCACAGGTTTGATTCCCAGTCAGGGCACATGCCTGGGTTGCCAGTTTGAGTCCCTGGTGGGGGCGCCTACAAGAGGCAACCAATGGATACTTCTCTCGCACAGCGATGTTTCTCTTCCTCTTTCTCCCTCCCTTCCCCTCTCTATAAAAATAAATAAATAAAATCTTTAAAAATTCCTGGTAGTTGAATTACATTGTCAAAAAGCAAATATTTAAAAGCATTTAATATATATTGTCAAAATGCCTTTCAGAAAATTTTTACCAGTCTGTCCCTCCACCAAACATGAGAAGGCATTTCTCACTGCACTCTCCCACAATCTTGGGATGTTACCATCTGTCAGATTGTCAAATCTTAAAAAAAAAAAAGTTCCCATGTCTTTTTATTGCTTTTATTGCTAATGAAGTTGAAGCTTTCAATATTTATAAATTGACTTCTTTTATAAATTGATTGTGCTTTTGGGACATTCGGTTTTATAGAAATATTGCTATTTTTCTTACTAATTTAAATAAGTTCTCAATATCAGAATAACTTTTACTGATATTTTCACAAACATTTTTCTTAGCTTATTGTTTACTCTTTCATTTTATTAGTAATTGTAGTTACATATAGATTTTGCTGTTTATGTAGTCCATTCAGTATTTTCCTTTAGGATTTCTTTAATTGATTGTAACCTCAGAAAGGGCTCTTCTATCCATAAATCAGACAAATATCTAGCTTTTTTTTCTTCTCATATTTTTTTGTTTTGATGGATTGTTATGTTTAATACTTTTATCCATTTGTATTTCTTTTGGCATGTCATGTGAAATAAAGTTCTAACTTGATTTATTTGTCTCCAGAGTTAAGTAGTTTGAGTGAGCATCATTTTTAATAACATTATAATTTTCTGCATTGCATTGCATTTCAAGACAAGGTTGCTAAAAGGGAGTCAGGATAATGCTTCTGATTAAATAAAACATCATAATGTAATTTGGAACGTGAGTGAAGGGTATGGCATTCCAGGAAACAGGGGCAGGTTGTGGTTAAATATGACTTATTTAGGCTGGTGCAGGCGCAAAAGAAAAATTAAGAACGTGCTTATGGAACCTCTCGGCCCCAGGAGCATTCACGCATACAAAGGATTAATTTAGCAATGCCTAGGGAAGATGGTGCCACTTCCATTTCTATGGAGGTCTATAAATACAGTGAGATGGCAATGAGAGAGAGCAGATGGGGAAGATATTTTAATTTGCACCACTTCATACCCAAACCTTAATTCTGACCCTACGTTAAAAAATGACTCATATCTCCACAAGTTCCTGAATATTTTAAAGACTATAGGCACTGTATATAAACTGAACACAAATTTGCAAAAATTTAGGCTACCATCATTAACATGTGCAATTCATATGTCTATTCAGAAGTCGGGCTGGTTTTCCAATAGGAAAAGAATCACTAATGAGACCGCTCCCTCTACCATGGATGTGAATCAAGAGTGTCAGTACACATGACCTTCACTTAACAGATCCGGGTTTTATTTGGGACTGAAGTACAGCACCTAGCACCAGTTGCCAAGGACCTCTGTTTGGTTTGATAGGTGAAGGTCAGCTCATGTGCCATGCACAGTACTGGGAAATTTGCCTTGTGCGCTTTCTAATCATCCTAATAGAAACACTACTTTTCATAATACCAGCATTATCATTTTGCAGAACTGATTGCCTCACAAAAAAATGGAGAAAATTTTGCAGCTGCACGCACACACATGCTTGGCACCGCTTTACTGATGAGCTCTTGACTTAGAAATGAAACAATTTTACAATTCATGCAGTTTAAGAAGCATACCAAAAGAAAATCACTCAATAAATATTTACCACAGAAGCATAACAAATCTCTAAGTTACCCAACCATACCCCATGTACAAACTATCCAGATTTTTCTCTTAGAAATGGTAGAATATTCACACTAGAAGGAATTCCATATCGTAGTGCAGTTCCCTTGTCTTACACTTTGAGCTTTTCAGCTTGACTCTACAATGCTTTTTACCATCTACTGTTTACTAACAACTATTTCTTAGCTTTCTTCCCCAGACAGCTCGCGAATTCCTTGAGTGCAGAGGCTCGCAAGCCTCAGTGCCTCACGCTCAAAAGATGCCCAGTAAATATTGCAGATGACCCTAGTGCTTCAATCACACTTTCCGGTACAACCCCAGGTAAGAAAACACTATGGGTGAATTTATTCCATGTTGTTTGAATAAGACAAGCGTTAACCATAGTTAATATATGACGGTGGCGGAAATAACGGGCGTCTGGCAGAAAATGAGTTAGCTACCTCGTCATTCAAAATAATGATCCAGTTGGTGGATCGTCCAGGCCTCTGGCTTTCTTCTCCTGTGTGAGGACTAGAGGAATGCAGACTTTTCTGTCCGGGTGTTAACGCCAGTTTCTTTTATCAGTCTAGGCAAACATAGGGTTGACCAACTTCACAACCCCTTGAAGCTCCCTGAAACCTTTTCTGTCTGTGTGGTAAATGGCTGGGTCTGGGCTTGGGGGAGGGGTAGTTATTTCTCAAACCATATTTGAAAGTTTTTACTCCTGTTTTATTTCTAGCAATTAAAAATGGAAATTTGGTTCACTGGTAATTTCAAGAACGATGAATTGTTAACTTTTTAATAGTTTGATCAAGTTATAATTAAAATATTTAGTTTTTTCTTTACCTCAGTATTTCCTTATGCCCATTTGCAGTTAATGACAGCTCTCGCCCTCTGCCCTAGGCAAACACTCATCTGTTTCTGTTTCTCTAAATTCGCCTTTTCTACACACTTCATTTAAATACAATCAGACATACAACATACAGTTGTCTGCACCTGCCCTCCTTGACTAAGGATAATGATTTTGGGGTTCGCCATGCTGTAGCATGAATCAGCAGTTCTTTCATTTTAATTGTTGAATATTATTCTGTTTAGATTTACCATATTTTATCTATTCACCAGTTGATGGGTATTTGAAAAGTTTCCAGTTTGGGCTGTTATGAATAATGCTCTTATGAACGTTCACATCCGCATCTTCATGTGGACATATGTTTTTGTTTCTCTTGTAAAGATTCTTAGAGGGGAATTGCTGGATCATATGGTAAGTTTATGTGTAAGAAACTGCCAAACTCTTTTCCAAAGTGGCTGTATCACTTTACATTCCTACCAGCAATGCATGAAGGTTCTAATTTCTCCCTTCCTTACAAACATGTGATATTTGTCTGTCTTTTTTGACTATTGTCATTCTAGTGGGTGTGGGATGTTCTCTCCTTGTGGTTTTAATTTATGTTACCCTAATGACCAACGATGATGAACATCTTTTCATGTTCTTATTTCCATTGATATATCTTCTTCGGTGAAATGTCTATTCAAATCTCTTGCCTATTTAAAAGTATTGGGTTATCTTCTTGAATTGTAAGAGGTTTTCATATATTACTAAAATAAAAAATCCAGTCTTTTCCCCCTGTTGTAGGGGAAAACCCCAGTTCATTCTATACCCCATGTATTTCTTTTACTACCCACATGAAACACTTAATTCTGATACTCCTGGTTACCAAGTGTATAGAGGTTTCCCCCCCAACAATGAGCAAGTCTGACACCAGCTGGGAGTCCCGCAGTTCGTCTCAGTTCTGACGCTATCTGCCTGTGACAGCATCAGGTTCCTTGGGGTAAGGGCTCGGCCCCACAGGACCTTTCCCTACCTACTTCAGTGGCCAATTGCAAATGGCAGCTCCCAGGTTACCCACAATTCCTGTCCGATTTGGCTATAAATTGGAGGTTTCCACAACCTCCTTCTCAGGTTACATTAACTTGCTAGAGTGGATAATAGAACTCTGGAAAACACTCATTTATGAATAATAGTTTGTTAAAAGATATGATAAAGGATACAGATGAACAGCCAGATGAAGGGATAGACAGGTTGAGGCCTGGGAAGGTCCCCAGCACAGGCATTTCTGCCCGCATGGATTTGGGGTGTATCAACCTCCTGGAGTAGATGTATTTGCCAACCGGGCAGCTCTGTGAAACATGCGCCTTTGGGATTTTACTGAGTTTTCACCAGGTAGGAATGACAGATGATTAACTCCATATTCAGCCCTTTTCCCTTCTCAATAGAATGGAGGTGAGGCTAAAAATTCCAAGCTTCTAATCATGGATTTGTCTTGAGATGAGCAGCCCCATTCAGGAGACTTCCTGGAGTCCACCCAGGGTCACCTCATTAGAACAAAAGATGCTCCCAGGAAGTTACAAGGGTTTCAGGAGCTCTGTGTCAGGAACTGGGGGCAGTGACCAACACTTTTTCTATTATCTCGCAATTGTAAATAAATATTCTTTCGAAAATATTTTCTTCCAGTCTGTGGCTTATCTTTTCTTTTTTTTAAGTACATTTTATTGATTATACTATTACAGTTGTCCCAATTTTTCCCTTTCCCCCCCTCCTCCCAGTACCCCTATTACCTCCAGTGATCCCCAACTTTAGTTCATGTTGATGGGTCGTGCATGTAAGTTCCTTGGCTTCTCCATTGCCAATACTGTTCTTAACATCCCCTTGTCTATTTTGTACCTACCTGTTATGCTTCTAAATCCCTATACCTGTTCCAGTTTGTCCCCCTTCCCACCCTCAGCTGATAACCCTCCAAATGATCTCCATATCTGTGATTCTATTCCTGTTCTGGTTGTTTGCTTAGTTTGTTTTTGTTTTTTAAATTCAATTGTTGATAGTTGTGAGTTTGTTGTCATTTTAATGTTCATAGTTTTAATCTTCTTTTTCTTAAATAAGACCCTTTAACATTTCATGTAATAAGGGCTTGGTGATAGTGAACTCCTTTAGCTTTACCTTGTCTGGGAAGCACTTTATCTATCCTTCGATTCTAAATGACAGCTTTGCTGGATAGTGTAATCTTGGTTGTAAGTCCTTGCTTTTTATCACTTTGTATACTTCTTGCCAGTACCTTCTTGCCTGCAAATCTTCTTTTGAGAAATCAGCTGATAGTCTTAATGGGAACTCCTTTATAGGTAACTTTCTACCTTTCTCTTGCTGCTTTTAAGATTCCCTTTTTATCTTTAACCTTTGTCATTTCAATTATGATGTGTCTTGGTATGGTTCTCTTTGGGTCCAACTTGTTTGGGACTTTCTGTGCTTCCTGGACTTGTATGTCTATTTCCTTCACCAAATTAGGGAAGTTTTCTTTGATTATTTTTTCAAATAAGTTTTCAATTTCTTGCTCTTCCTCTTCTCCTTCTGGCACCCCTTAGATTCAGATGTTGACCCTTTTCGTAGAGATGTCCCAGAGTCTTCTTAAACTCTCCTCATTTTTTTGAATTCTTGTTTCTTCATTTTGTTCTGGTTAATTGTTTATTTCTTCCTTATGTTCCAAATTGTTTATTTGAATCCTGGCTTCCTTCCCTTCACTCTTGGTTTCCTGTGGATTTTTTTTTTAATTTCCCTTAATATAGCCTTCATTTCTCCCCTTGTGTTTTACCATATTCAATGAGATCTTCGGGCATTCTGACCGCTGGTATTTTGAACTGTGAGTCTGATAGGTTTGCTACCTCTGCATTGCTTAGTTCTTTTTCTAAGGTTCTGTTCTGTTTCTTCATTTGGGCCATATTTCTTTGCCTCCTCATTTTGGCAGCCTCCCTGTGTCTGTGTACTAGGTAGGGCCGCTTTGATTTCCTGTCTTAGCACACCTGTTAAGTTGTATGGGGTGAAGTCTTGGATATTCACCAGGGTGGGGCAACCTGCTTCAGCACTTTGTGGCTCCACGTGTGGGGGCGGGGCTGACAGGGGGACAACGATGCTGCTGGCTGACTTCTCGGGGCTTGCCAGGCACTCAGCCCTTTTCCAGTAACTTCACTCGCCTCCAATATGTGACTGGAGCCTCTCCAGGTGCTGTCCTGGTTGTGGTTCCCAGAGTGGGTGGGTTTGTGTAGGTTCCAGGCTCTCCTAAGAAACTGGTAGTTTCTTCTGCCACCCCAACCCCCACTGGGTTTACAGCCAGAAGTTATGAGGCTTTTTTTTCCCCAGTGCTGGAGCCCTGGGGTGTACAGTCTGGCCTGGAGCTGGGATCACTTGCTCGCAAGGTGTCCCCCTGATTTTCATCCACCGCACATGAATGTGGGACCACTTGTTCTGTCTGCCGCTGCCGCTTGCTGCTGCCACGCTGTGTCCTCTCTGCCTGGACTTCCTGTCTCCTCCCCTCCTACCCATCTGAATGAACATGGCTTCTTTAAGTGCTCAGTTGTCAAACTTTCATACAGTTCTGGATATTTTTCTGGGTTATTTTCTGGCAGTCCTGGGTATTTTTCGTTTTTAAGTTAGTTGTGTTCCTTATGGTTGTGCATTGAGGCAAAGCGTGTCTACCTACATCTCCATCTTGACCAGTAGGTTATCTTTTCATTTTTTAAATGGTGTCTTTTGAGGCATAAAGTTTAATTTTGATAAGATTCAATTTAGCAATTTTTTATTTTTTATATAATTTTTTATTGATTGATTTGAGAGAGAGAGACATTGATTTGTTGCTTATTTATGCATTCATTGGTTGCTTCTCATATGTGTCCTAACCAGGGACTGAACCAGCAACCTTGGTGTCTCAGGATGACAGTCTAACCAACTGAGCTACTGGCCAGGGCCAGCAATTTCTGCTTTTAAGTATCATGCTTTTGATAGTAACTGTTTTTATACTGTCAGTATAAGAAATTTTATATAAATATATTTAACATTGATATGTGTATTATTTTATATAAATATCTTTAATATTATATAAATGTATGTTATGAGGAAAATTACTACCAAACCTTTCCCTGTTATTTCTCCTGACCTACTCTGTATTTTGAATAGAAGCAACAGTAGCACCCTGTTATAAATTAGCGTTAACGTTTTTCAAAGCCACAATGAATGAAATCCACCGCATAACACCTAGCACTAGAGCCACCCAGTGTGACACCTGGGCCACAGTACAAATGCAAGCATACTTCCTAAACCAAACTTTATGTATTGTCTTAGCTGAACAAACAAAACTACACAGACACTCTTCTGTCTGCCTTGTTGACTTCCTTCCTGTACTGTGCTTCCTGTGTGAGTTTTTGTCATTTTCTTTCTTTTTCCCACGTGCTTCTGCTGGTGTTGTCACCATGTGAATAGGAGACCCTCCCATTCCCCTACAGCGGGTTTCCCAAAAGCATTGCTGGATTTGGATTTGTTATTTCTTCACTGTGCTCACAGGAACTAGGTGCCTGCTTTTGCTGAGCAGTAAGTACACAGTGGCAGCAAATTACCGTTAATACGATGTGTTAAGATTCGGAGGCAGCTTCCTCATTAGTGTGTAACACTTACTGAGCAGAGAAGTCAGGTTCTGAAAATAAAGAGAAGTTCAGTATGGACAGTGCACGCAGAGTCCCTTTTCACACAGCAAGGCAAGAGGTTAAAAAAAAAAGGAAGGAAAAAAAGAATTCTAAATACCAAATTCAAAAAGCCTTTAAAGATGTTATCTGGAAAAATGTACTCCTCCTGAATCAGCCATCAGTGGGCAGCAAGCACTGACACGAGGAACCTTCTGTTGCATATGTGAGCAACGGGCGCGGAGGGAGAGTCAGAGTCCAGAGGGATTAAGAGTTGGAGCAGAGCCAGCCGAGAGGGGAGGGTTGAAGGTGTATGGGAAGAGCACACAATTCATCATGCTAAGTGCCAGCCAAGTATGACAATTCATGTGGGAGGATGGAGGCATTGACCTTGAACTGAGGGATGCATCATCCTCTGAGATGAAAGGATAAAAGGGAGGAAAGGGTGTGGGTCCCGATAAACTCCGTTTTTTGGGTGGAGTATAAAACTGAAAGAGATCATGCCTGATGGAGTCCATTTTACTCGATGAAGTAGGAGATGAGATCATCTGAAGCCTTCGAGCAGGGGGATTAGATGGTGAAGTTTTGGGATTATCAGTGAGGGTGATGGTGACTAGGGAAAACAAAAGATAAGTTAGAAGATGGGTGAATGAGCACAACACTGATGAGTCACAGGATGATAAGGCTACATGGTTTTCTCCAGCAACACTTGATGGCTAGTGTTTAAGAGCAGTGAGAAAAATGTATTGGCACAGGTCTGAGGTTTCCTGGGGGAGGAGGCTGACACAAGGATACAGGGGAATATCCAGGTGGGAGGTATTGTCTGGATGATTAACCATATCTTCCAGGCTGAGTAGGAGAGAAAGGGAGGTGAGAAGGTGTTGATACCAGCAGTTTCCAAAGTTACCTGTACGTAGAATCACCTGAGGGTCTCTTAAAAACTGCAAAGCCCAAGCCACATTTCAGGTGAATTAAATTGCCATCCAGGGCATGGGACACATGCACAGATATCTGTACTTTTTGAAGATCTCCAGGTAGGTCTAACATGAAGATAATTTGGGGATCATGGGGTACACACATTAGGACAAGGTCCTCAAACTGTGACCCTCAAGCCAGCAGCATTAGCAGCACCTGGGAACTTGTTAAAAAAGCAAATTCTTGAACCCAGCCCAGACCTATTGAATCAGAAATCCTGGGGTTGGGGATTCAGCAGTTTTGTAGCTTAACAAGTCGGCCAGGTGATTCTGATGCTTGTTGAAGTTTGACAAGCACTGAATGAGGAGAAAAAGGAGCCTTGGTTCTGGTAATCGCTTGAAAAACAGGTGCAGTGGGAGAGCTGGGAGTACGCTTTGATGTCCGGCATTTCCAGATAACAACCACCTCAACTTTGAGCCTTGCAAAGCCTTTCTGGAAAGAACTAAATGCTAGCATGTTGGGTGATTGTATATGGTTAAATATCCCAGAGTTATGGCAGGATTGGAGCATGTTCAGAAAATTTATAGTCCAGACCACAGGCCTAGATCTTCAGTGTTTGTGGAAGGTAGAAAATGGCTAACGCCAAGTGACCTAAGCTTTGATGGAGTTTACATACAGTGGAGAAACTGCGCCAGGGGGCTGGGTGACCCCTGACCCCAACACCTGGTTCCTGTCGGGGACAGTGGCACCCTCCACTGGAGAGGGAGCAAGAGGATATACACCTTTGGGAGGAGGTAGGCTTTAATTTATGGTGGCGGGAAGGAGAAAACATTGAAGCATTTATTTTCTGTGGCATGGTGGCTTCAGAGGGCATGATGGAAAGGGTAAAGGATTTGGCGAGAGGGGCTGAGAGTGAGAGGAGCAGAAGAAAGGTGCACAAAGCTGCAGAAGATGAGAGAATAATACAGGACAGATGTTTGCGTATGGAGGGTTGGGGGAGGAGGACCGCCATACCATTTGTCTTTAGGACAGTGGTCCTAAGTGATCAGAAGGAGCGTCCTTTGTAGAAATGACTAGCTTCCTCAACATGAGTTATTTGGTCACAGGCAGTCTTGTCACCATACCCCAGGGAGCTGAGTCACCTGGTGGTGAAAACCACAGTCCCTGTGAGGCTGCTTCATGTCAGGCAGAGAGACCGCAGGCCTCAGGAAGCAGCCTCAAGGTGGATGG
Organism: Mormoops blainvillei; assembly: GCA_004026545.1. Classification (NCBI taxonomy): domain Eukaryota; kingdom Metazoa; phylum Chordata; class Mammalia; order Chiroptera; family Mormoopidae; genus Mormoops; species Mormoops blainvillei. The sequence goes on from PVJD01004534.1 coordinate 15,524, forward strand.
GCAGTGGGTGGGCCGTGGACGGGCCTGGTCTGTGCTTAGCTCTTTCACCTGGCAGGTCTTCCTCCCTTCCAGAACTCTGAATCTTCTACCCAGCAGGATGTGCCTGCCTGAAAATGGTTGCAGGGCCCAGTTGTTATCATAAAGGAAAGCAGAATCAGAAGAACCTCGAGTGCTTTTAGATATTGCTTATCCTGGCTCTGACCGATAAACGAGGCAAGACGAGAAAGGGAGGAAGAAATTAATCAAGATGACAACAAAAGCAGAAGAAAACAGGTCCTTTTTGCTGGGCTGTGTAGTTTGGATTATGATTTCCGTCCGATTCATGGTCTCGCCGAGGATTCTGGAATGAATTGTACCCAGGTATGAATTAGGCGTTCTAACTGCTGCAAGATGTAGCTTAGTTTACGGAACAAAACAATTGCTTGGGCTGGTCCAAGGCTAAATTGTGAAACCAATGAAATTTGTTTCTGATTGTTTACCATTTGGGGCCTTTTCCTCCTCCAAAAATCCTTCTCCTGGCGTTTTCCTCACTCTGTTTCTGTGCTTACCCTCCTTCAGGAACATCCCCAGGGGCTCAGGGCTGGGGCAGCATGAAAACTTGTTTTCCTCCTTCTCCCTAAGGTTTTGATGTGCAGTCATGACAAACCCTAACTCCCCAAAGGCTCTTGGCTCACTGTCACACCACCCCAAATACTCCTGTCACAATTCTTGCAGATGTCAAGGTCCACCATAATGGTGAGCCTTTTAATTCCTTGGATTTAGGAATGATATTCGCAATATGTAACAACTGATTGAACAACGGCACTGATCACTCAAAAGACACCAGCTGTAAACACCTCAGTAAAGCAGCAAGGTGCACCCTGGCTCAATAGCCGCATCCTGCCTACCCAGCCCCCAGTCTTCCGGGGGTCTTGCTGCCCTTGCCACAGCTGCCTACTCCCATGGGTTTGTCCTTCTCTGCCTCAGCTGCCCACTTGTCATCACCGTTGACAATGACCCCTTCTCCAGTCATCATCTGCTGACCTTCCAGCTTATTTCCCTACTTCAAAATTCTTTAATTCCAACAGCTCTTTGGCGCAACTACAAGCTGTTGATCCGACCACCCTTCCTCTATCCCTCCAAACCCAAACCCTCACTCCTTCCTTATCTAACTCAGATTTCATAGCTCATCATCACCTCTCCCTTACACTCTCATCTCACTTGCCTCTCTCTCACGCCGCCACACTCAGATGGCAGCCTGTGTGCTCGTTAAACCCAATGGACCACATACTACAGACTCACGTTTGCACAGCTTCTATGTCTTATTGTTTAACAAACAAACAAACAACCCTATCTTGATTCCATATCACCCTCAATTCCTCTGCTCCCTTTACTAATAAAACCCCTTGAAAGTGTTGTCTGTCCTCACTGTCTCCAATCTCTCTCCTCCCATGCTCCATTACACTCACTCCTGTTGGGATTCAGTGTCCACCACTCCAACAGCTTTGCTCTCATCGGGACCGCCAAAGACATCCATTGCTAAATCCAATGGTCGGTTGTCAGCATTCATTTTATCTGATTGATAGGTAGCATTTCATAGCTGATCACTCCCTTCTTCCTGAAGCACTGTCGTCTTTTGACTTCCAGGATTCCACACTTTCCTGGTTTCTCTCCGCTGTCACTGACTGTTCCTCCCCAGAGTCCTTTGCTGGTTATTTCTTACCGACTTACACAGGGCCGGAACTTCAGGGCTCCGTCTTTGGACCTCTTTTCTATTTATACTTCCTTACTGAGCTCATTTTTCTCTCACGGCTTTAAACGCCATCTTTGCCTTAATGAGTCCCAATTTTATATTTTAGCAAAGACCTCTCACCTGAACTCCACTCTCACATGCCAACTGCCTATTGAGCATCTCCGCTTGATAGAGAATAGGCATCTCATATTTAACATGTTCAATATGGAACCTCTTACCTTTAAATGGTTCCTCTTAAAGCTCTTCCAGCTCAGTAACTGCAGCTTTATCTTTCCTTTCAATTACTCAAGCCCAAAATCATGGAGTCCTCCATATGCCTTTGTTTTACTCTCAGACCCTACATCTAAACCATCAGCAAACTTGTTGGCTCAATTTTCAGTGTATATCAAGAACCAATTCTCATCACTCCAGTTACTTCTACCATGGTCCAAGTGGTCAGTGTTTCTGACCTGAATTAATGCAATAACTTTTTAATTGGTTTCTCTGCTTCCATCATGGCCCCTCCTGCAGTCAAGTCTTAATATTGCAGCCAAAGTGACCCTTCTCAAACATTAGATGACAAAGCTTCTCCTCTAAAAATCCTCCAAAAAGTACCTACTTCACTCAAAGCAAAAACTAAATCCTTAAAATGGCTGGCAGGGCTCTACATGTTTCTTTCCCCCACTCTTCTCTGACCTGTGTCCTGCCACTCTCTCTCCTTTGCTCATGGCACACAGTGGCCGCCTCGCTAACCATCAAATATGCCAACCATGTTCAGTCCTCAAGGCCTTTGTACTTGCCACTTCCTCTGCCTGGAATGCTCTTCTCCAGACATCTGCTTGTACTTCCCCAATACCAGATATTGTTTAACTCCAACAGCTTTAATGTGAGATTTCCAGAGACCTCTGTACTTAACATTTCAGTTAACCTCCTCATCCTCTATTCTGGTCCTTTCTATTTCTCCTTGCTTTCAATTTTTTTCTAACACTTAATCGCCACCTACCATGGGGTATTTGTCTGTTTCTTTGTTGCATGTGCTCCCCCATGGAATATAATCTTCATAAGGACAGAACAGAAATTGTTGCCTATTTAGATCACTGTGTTGTCCTTGGTAATTAGAACAGTATCTGGCATATATTAAGTGCCCAATAAATACTTTCTGAATGAATAGATGGTCATGGATGAAAAGGACAGCAAGGGCCACTTTGACCATCAATATCAGAAACCACAGTCCACAGGGAGAAGTGTTACAGCAAAAAGGGCGACAAAATTCTGGTATTACCTGGTGTTTTTCCCTCCTTATCTCATGGACTGTAAGATGGTGGATCTCAAACATTAACTTAAATTTAAATTTAACATAATCTGGAGAAGCCCTAATATAATTGGATTACCTCATGGCTAATGCCAACATTGTATTACATTCAAAAGAAATCACAGTCTAACATCCAAAAAGTAGAATTTTCTTCCAGTTTTATTGAGATATAATTGACATACAACAGTGCATAAGTTTAAGGTATAGAGCATAACATATATCCTTATTACAAAATGATTACCACAAAAGTTTATTTAACAACCATCCCTTCATATAGTTACCCTAATTTTTTTTTCCCTTGTGATGAGCATTTTTTAGGATCTACTATCTCAGCAACTTTCAAATGCAGTCCAGCATTGTTCACTATGATCGCTGTTCTGTGCCTCACATCCCCAGAACTCATTTTAGAACTAGAATTTTGTACCTTTTGACCACCTTCCCTATTTCCCCCATGCCCTGCCTTAGAAACCACAAATCTCATCTTTTTCTATGCATTTGGTGGGGGGTTTTTAGATTCCATATATAAATAAGATCATACAATATTTGTCTTTTTCTGTCTACTTACTTCACTTGGCATAATGCCCTCAAGGTCTGTCCATGTTGTTGCAAATGGCAGGCTTTTTTCTTTTCTGTGGCTGAATAGTATTATATTATATTTATATATATAAATATATAAATATTTATTATATTCTATTCTCTTTATTTTTTCCTATGGATGGACACTTAGACACTTGTTTCCACATCATAGCTATTATAGATAATGCTAAAATGAACACGGGGGTATAGATAGCTCTTTAAGGTGCTGATTCTTGCCAGCATTTATCTCCTGTCTTTTTGATACAACCATTCCAATGAGTGTGAGGGGATATCTTATTGTGATTTTGATTTGCATTTCCCTGATTATTAATGATGTTGCGTGCCTTTTAATGTATCTATTGGCCATTTTAATATCTTCCTTGGGAAAGTGTCTATTCAGCTCCTTTGCCCATTTTTAATTGGGTTATTTGAATTTTTGGCTATGGTGTTACGAGTTCTTCATATATTTTGGAAATTAACTCTTAATCAAATAATGGTTTGCAAATATTTTATCCCATTCTGTCAACTGGATTCTCATTTTGCTAATTGTTTCTTTTATTGTACAAGAGCTTTTTAATTTGATGTCACACATATGAGAGGGGACCCCCAAAAAACAGAATTTATTTATAAAAAATTGTGTATTCTTGAATTTGTTTAAATTTCAGTCACCTTTAAAGTACTCTCCACTTGATGCAATACACCTATTGAGATGTTTTTTCCACTGCTCAAAACAGTTTTTGAATTGATCAATTTTGATGCCTTTTAGTGCTTCTGCTGTTTTTTGTTTCGCCTCTTTCACATTGGCAAGATTTCCCTTTGAGGGCTTTTTTCATCCAGGGAAACAAAAAAAAGTCGCTCAGGATGAGATCTGGTGAATAGGGAGGGTGGGGTATGGGGGTTATGCCATTTTTGGTCAAAACCTGCTGAACACTCAGTGTGGTGTGGGCAGGTGTGCTCGTAAATCACCCATCATGGAATGGGTAAACACGTTGAAAGTGTCTTCAAAAAAATTCACTGCAGCTAAACACAGCCTCTCAGAACACCAGCTAGTACTGATGCAGATGGGCTTCTGGAACACTCGCCCAGCAGGGAAGCCTGTTCTACAGGGGGCCCGCCCTCCAGAAGACAATTCCAGGGCTTTTCTTGGGTCCCACTTTGTATTTATTTTCCATTTTGTTGCATATATGTTTTAGGTATTATAGCCAGAAAATCATTACCAAGACCCATGTCAAGGAGCTTTTTCTCTGTTTTCTTCTAGGAGTTTTATGGTTTCAGGTCTTTTAAATCTTTAATCTATTTTAAGTTAATTTTTGTGAGTGGTATAATATAGGGATCTAGTTTCAGTCCCTGTGAATATCCAATTTTCCCAGAGCCAATGATTGAAAAAATTGCATTTTCTCCATTGAGTATTTTTGGTGCCTTGTCAGATATTATGACCATATATCCATGGGCTTATTTCTGGGTTCTTGATTCTGTTTTATTGGTTTATGTATCTGTTTTCATGATAGTACCTTACTGTTTGGTTACTATAGCTTTATCATATAATTAAAAATCAGGAGGTGCAATGCCTCCAGGTTTAGTTCTTTTTCCTCAGGATTGCTTTGGCTAATCAGGGTCTTTTGTGATCCCATATGAATTTTATTATTGTTTTCCCAAAAAGTAATTTAAGTCTTTCTGAAGTTTCACAAAGAGATACCAACATGTGGCAAAGTTCCTAAAGATTCTCTTCACAATCGAAAGTAATATTTTCAAAATGAAAAACACAGTTCTTCTACAAATGCACGGTGAGAGTGTGTCAAAGCTTTATTTTAGCTCATTAAAATTATGTTGAAGCTAGGTCAAAGAATAATAAGAGAATGTTACAAATAGTGAAGGCAATAAGGAATGCAGAAGTAAGATTATTAGTTGGATAAAAACTAATTTATTTACTACAGGAAAACCCTATTATCTTTGGAGTTCTCTTTCCTACTTTGAGAAATATTTTGCTTCTCTACAAGACAAAAATTATCTTCTGTACGTGTTTTAATCAGCTTAGGCTGCCATAAAATATCATAGACTTTGTGGTTTAAATAACAGATATTTATTCTCTCAGTTCTGGAGGTGGGAAGATCGAGATCAGGGGTGCTGGCATTGTCATCGCCACTTCTGGTTAGATCTCTTTTCCTTATTTGTAGATGGTCACGTTTTCTCTGTGTTCTCACATGACAGAGAGAGAGAGAAAAAAAAGAGGGGGAGAGAGAGATAGAGTACAGTCTGGTGTCTCTTCTTAAAAGGACACTGATTCCATCATGAGGGCTTCATGCTCATGACATCACCTAACTATAATCACTTCCCAAATATTTTATCTCCAAGTATCATCATATTGGGGGTTAGGGTTTCAGCATATGGATTTGGGGAGGATGCACAATTCCGTCCATAGAAATAGGCAAAACATTTGCATCTTATCAATTTCCTGAAAAGTTTAGAGGATATCCTTATGGAATTATAAAATGTTGTAATAACTGGTAGGTAGACAAATTTAGACCCTTCTAAATTCGGGTGACCCTTAGGAAGGCTTATTAGCCAGGGCCCTGGCCTGACAAGGAAGTCATTTTACCTTTAGCGGTTTGGAAAATTAGTCTTAACATCACTCATTTACTTCTCTTTAGATCCACTCAAGATTCCGTCTTATTAGGTCTGAGGTTTATACAGTTTGGGGGGAGGGTGCTCTGTATAAAGAAGAAAAGTAAATGCAGGGACTTAGAAGGCGTCCGTGCTTGTTAGAACTTCATGGAAAATTAATCTCACGCACCTTTGGTCTCTTCATAGCAATTTTCATACCTACCGTCAAATCTCTGTCTCTACTAACTATTCCATAAAAATCTTTATCTTTCCCTGAATCTTTTTCCCCATTCAAAACTCCCCTCCAGCTCTATTTGGTCCATAATTTTTTCTAATGTCTTTCTCATATGAATAATTTTAACCTCACCAGGCATCTTATAGTTCTTGATAACCATTACCTCTATAACAAAAGACAACAAAACAAAACAAAACAAAAATAAAAACCCTTAGAATCTGGAGTAGGGTGAGATTGTGAATGCAAATATACATTTACTTTTTAGGAAAAGTTCAAATGCCTCTTTACACTAAAGTAGAGATGACTGATAAAGCTTAATGCATAATTGGGAATTTTTAAAACAATGATTGGGAAGCCCTAAATCAAAGGAATGAAAACCATTATTTGTGGACTTCCAGGCCGAGGGGATGAGAAGATGGTGTGACATTTGAAGGCCATAAAGAATGGCAATATTGATTTTTAGAAAAGCTACCAGGAACACACATTCTGTGGAATATTACTCCCCTGTCACTGCACCCACGTCGTCACTTTATTCCTGCGTGCCATCTGCTGGGATGATGAATGAAATTACCAGCACATCAAAACAGCCACCACTTTCCTTGCCGTTTTCCTTTTCTCCTCTTCCTCCTCCTCCTCCTCTTCCTCCTTCTTCTATTACAATGGTATTGGTGGCCATATGGGTAGCATGAGATACACGGCGTTTTCATAGCTCACCATTGCTGGCTTGAGATCCACTTAACAAGAGCATGAGACTGCCCTTAAGACAACCTCATCGATGGTTTTGAGTGAGAAACATGCTCCTGCTCTCTGGACAATTACTGGAGGACAGAAAAAAAAAAGAGTCAGACAAAAACATTTGCAGAATGTTGACTTCCTTCAGAAAGCGCATTAAATAAAGAACACACTGAGGCTTATGGGGGAAGCAGAGGAAGGGCATTTCAGGGCTGGCACGAGGAAGGACAGCAGGAATTACGTCAGAAAAGTCTTGATTTTCTGTTTTTCTAAAACAATGCGGGTATACCTACTTTTCTATACATGAAAAACCCCCCAGAGCGTGCCCAGCGCTCAGCAGGCAGCTCCTGCACAGCAGTGCGGGGGGCCAGCACTGCGCCGGTCTCCAGCCCTGGGCTGGCCTGCCTTCTGCTGGCTTGGGCCCCCTGCTGAGGTCAGAGCCACGGGAGAACCAGGACTCCCCTGGTGAATGACAACGGAGCTTGGCAGCCAGCTGGGAGACAAGAGTCAAGTGCTGGGAAAGGAGGTAGATGAAAGGCTGGCAGGGTGCTAATGTTGTTACCTCCGGAAGGTAGCAAGTCAGAAGAAAGCGTTCCCTGTCTCGTGCAATAGGCTTTGCGCTGCTGTGCCCTGTGGAAGCCACTGCCACCGGGTCCCAGGTGAGGAAAAACACATGCCACTTATCACTGAGGCTGTTAAAGCCACTTTAATTTTTGAGGAGAGTCTTTTTTTCATGGGGAGGGGAGAGGAAAGTGTAAGGGATGTCCCCTAAGTGGATTCTGGGAACATAACTAGGGCTGTAATAAATGCAAAGTTATTGGGTACATGGCCTGAAGTGCTCATTAATAGAATGCAGATGTTCTGGAAATAGTTTTTCTTTTCCATTCCCTTTAGGGCATTCAATTTATTTCAGCTATGTCCAAAGAGACCCATTTTCCTGTATGCCCTGAGTGAGAACTCTTTATTACATGCCTGATTTAATGATACCCTAAATGCCCACCCAGTTACCGTACACACAAATAAGGATAAATTTTGTGCTAAAAAGAGCTGGGGACCGTGATGATCAGCAGGGATTTCACCGAAGTAGTAAAATGCAAATTAACTGAGGGAGATCTCTGTAGAATTAGACTTTAGCCCCCGGAATTATTAGCTCCGCTTTTTTGACACTGGCTCTCTGAGGAACTAGCCACAGAGGAGAGGGCTTCGAGGCTAACCTGCTGTTTATGAATGGCCCCGGGCTCAGCCGAGGGTAAAAGTGAAGCCGAGATTCAGTCATTATCATGTGAGACAGGAGGAAACACTGACTTAATCATATTGGATAAGAGACAGAAGGTATCAGAAAATACGAAGTGAAGAGAAAGGCTAGGCATCTGGGTTTTTTCATAGTTTCAACATTTAACCCCCCTTCTTACCCCATTTCTTTTATTTTGAGGAGAAAAATTACTTTTACGTTCACACCGCCGGCTCTGCTGGCTCTCTTCACGCGGAACGTTTCAGAGACCCGAGGCCGTATCGGAGAGCAGGACTGTGCTCTGTTCCCTCTACCTTCCCCACAGCTCCAGAGCGTCACCCACCGTGGGTCTGCAAAGTGCTAACCCAGGCATACCAGTGCCTAACCTACTCCCCCTTCCCAGCAGCCATGCGCCTCTACAAACACCTAAACAGATGCACCTAGAGAAAACCATTTTAAGGCAAATTATAGGGTCATCCACTCCTGCTCCTTACCTACAACTTCCCAATAAAGGAAAGGCCCGGCATGCATGGGGCTCCCAAACTATCTTCCTTTCAAAATTGGGAGTAAATACAAACATTTAACAAAGTAGAAAATCTTAGTTAACGTGTTGTATTTTTCTTTTTCCTATCACTTTATAAATAGCAGTCTTGCTGCTAATTGCCTGATCTTTTGCTGACAGGTGCTTAAAAGGAAGCAGTGATGTCCAGCCTGGGACATTTCAGGATGCAATGCTCTTGGCTCTGCCACTAATTCATTCACTGAGCGACCTTGAACTCTTCACACCTCTATTTTCTTTTATAAGAAATTGAAGAATACATTTTACTTTGAGAGTCAAATGAGATCATGTATATGGAAATCCTTTTAGAATTATAAAAAGTCATACTAATATGTTTTTATAGTTACTTCAGTATAGCACCTGCCTCCACCCTTTCCATAACTCTTGTAAGCACCCAGTAGTCCCCGCCTCAGTTTGGATAAGCCGACCAAAATATACTGAGTCTGAGCTACTTCTCCTTTTCCTAGTGCATGCTTCCCAAGCACACTCCTAAACAGATGCCCCGAGAAGAACATTGTAAGGCAAATGTATAGGATTATCCATTCCTGCCTCTAAAATACAGCTTCCCAATAAATAAAAGACTTGATGCCAACTTGTAATGAAAAGTTTGTTTATATAAATGCAGTGAAGTATTTCCAGTATTATTCTGTTAAGTGATCTCATCTCAACATCGTGAAATAAAACAAAAATTAATCGGAAAACCTGTTATTAAATATGCTTCATTTTATATTGTTTCCCATGCCTAGACTTGGAAAGAAAAAAAAAAGCTGGATGAGAATAAGAGCTAGAATTTATTGCACACTTACCATGAGCAAAGCACTCTACCTGTTGTCAGTTGTGAAGTTAAAAGCATGACTCATTCAAATATAAAGTGAGCAACACATCAAAGGTTTTTTAACTCATTAATGAGGGAAGCAGCAAGATGGTGCAAAAAGAATTAGAAAGGTGGAAGTATTTATAGAGGCTGAAAAACAAAGAGAAATGCTTCTATAAAACTTGTAATTTAGATACAAAACTGGCCCATGTCCTAGAAGGCAGTAACTGTAATCTTGGGGTTATCTTTTCAACCCAGAAATCCTTTGTGTCTCTTCTGGACAAAACTCATTTGCATTGTTCTTTCGCAAGAGTAATTTGCACTGATAGCAGTTTTGTACAGGTTAACTTTTACACTTGGAGGCTGTAAAATATCCTAATCAATAACAGCAAATTCTAACTAGCAAATATTCTGTTCACTAAGTAGCAAATCAAACAAAAGTACCTACCACCTGGATAATCCCCCAAACAGGTCAATACACAACTCCTGCTCCAGTTAACTGCTTAGGAAGTCAATGGAAGGATTTACTAACTTCCAAATTTGGGATAATTGCTATTAACAGCACTTTATGCCTATTATGTAGAAAAATGTAATATTCATCATATAAGATCTATGCAATTCTGAAAAGTGATTATTATTAGTCCCATTTAAACAGGTGAGAAAACTGAAAACTAAGGAGATAAAAATATTTGTCCAAATTCAACATAACAAATGATTACCCAGATCTGTTTAATTCTGAAATCTTTGCTTCTCTTGCAATAGTGCATATGTTGATGAAAGGAAAATGTTTTAATCTTTTTTAATTGGAATACAGTATATATATTAGAGTATATACATTTTACATATACAATTTGGTGGCTTATTTTTTATTTTTTATTATAATTACACTATTATACCAGTTTCAGGTGTACACCATAATGATTAGACATTTATATGCCTTACAAAGTGATCATCACAACCTGACACCACACGGAGTTATCATGATATTAATGTCTATATTCCCTATGCTGTCCATTACATCCTGTGGCTTATTTTGTAATGGAAGTTTGTACTTCTTACTCCATATCCCCTTTTTTCACCTATCTTTCTACCTTCCCCTCCATGATAACTATCAGTTTGTTCTCTATGAGTTTGTTTCTGCTTTGCTTTGTTTGCTCATTTGTTTTGTGTTCTAGATTCCACATCTAAGTGAAATCATATGGTATTTGTCTTTCTTTGTCTGACTTATGAGTATTTCACTTAGCATAACACCTCTAGGTCCATCCATGTTGTTGAAACTTTCAAGATTTCATTGTTTTTATGACTGAGTGATATTCCATTGTATATATGTACTACCTCTTCTTTATCCCTTCATTTATTGATGGGCACCTAGGTTGTTTTTGTATCTTGGTTATTTGTAAATAAGGCTGCAGTGAACACAGGGGTGCATATATCTTTTCAAATTAGTGTTTTGGATTTCTTTGGGTAAATACCCAGGGGTGGAATTGCTGGGTCAAGTGATAATTCTATTTTTTCATGTCATATTTTGAGGCACCAACAGTGCACGAAGCTTCCCTTTTCTCCATGGCCTTGCCAACGCTTATTCCTGTTGTCTTTTGATGACAACCATCATGACAGGCATGAGGGGGTATCTCATTGCGGTTTTGATTTGCATTTTCCAGAGGATTAGTGATCCGGAGCATCCCTTCGTGTGTCTGTTGGGAACGAGTGTCATACTAACAGACACAGCATGTCTGGATCTCCAGCACGTGATACCGAGTAAGAGGCCAGACACAAGAGGGTATGTAGTACATGATTCCATTTATTTGACATTCTGGAAAAGTCAATATCATTGGAATAAAAACAAATTAGTGATTGCCAGGCACCAGAGATCAGAGGAGGAATTAATTTCAAAAGGAGATGGGGGAATTTTGGGGCATGATGCAACTGTTCTTCATCTTGATTGTGGTGGCAGTTATGCAACTGTATGCATTTCTTAAAACTCACATAACTGTACTTCGAAAAGGTTAATTTTTCTATTTGCAAATCATACCTTATTAAAAAAAAAAAGGGAAAAAGTAAGATGCACCACAATCCTTAACACCAAAAAGAAAAAACTTTACTGTTAGTCATTCAATTACACAGAAGGAGTCCTGTGATATGTGCGGAACAACATCTAACACTTCAGATACAAGCCAATCATCGCAGTTCTGGGAATAGATCTTCAATAGTACTGAAGCTTTGACCAGTTGCAGGATGCTCTTGGAGGACTGGTCTTTGCTTAATTATCTTGCAGTAGACATTAGAAATGTGCTGTAGTTGTTTTGCATCAATTACTTCCCTCTGGAAACCAAGGAGCTATAAAGGACTCAAGAAGGCATAAAAATACTTGTAAGAATGGGCAAGGTGATCTTCTCATGTCTAGTGAAATCATTACTCCACTTGGGCGGATTCCTCAGTAGCTATACATCATTGTCAGAGCCGACACCTCAGTTTGGGAGCATGCCACCTTGTCTTCTGCTTTACCCCACTCCAGAGCTTTCTTTATCCCTTACCATTTTATCGTTACAAGACTTCATGTTCCTGTACTGTGTCTGCTGGCATCTTTCCATCAGTCATGTCCCCTGCGACTTCTATGAAATATCCTTCACAAAATCTACCTTCAACAGAAAATCAAAAGTGGCTCCTTGAGCTGTTATCCCGCCCCCTCCTTACAGGCACTGTCTAAGTCCTTCACTCTGGATGCAGAGCCCACTGTTCTGATCTCCTGAGGGGTTGGTCCTTCCGTAAATGCTCCTTCTTTGTCCTCCCCTTTCCACCCTCTCCCAGTGCTCTAAAAGCCTCTGCTTCCTTACTTTTGCCCCTCAGCCTTTTGCCCGGGTTGTCACTCATTCCATTGCCTCAGGATTTTTCTTGGATAGAGCTGCAGAAGTCTTTGGGTCCAGTGAGTAGGTGAAGAAAGAAGAAAGCTTCCTTTGCCCTTCTGCCCCCCAGATCAAGGATCCAACAGACCAGTCTGACTTTTCACACCAGTGTTGATGATTGACTTTTAGCATGACTGTTATGCTAATAGCTATGAATAGAAGAGAGCCCTCCATGTTCTATGTCAATTACATTATACAAACAAGTCCCTGTAAGTTCTCCTACATTGCAAGCCCTGAAGCTAGGTTCAGTTGCATACTTGTACAATGCCCAGCATAGCAAACATAGATTAATTGCAGCCCTCATGTAGCTGATGATTTTTTTTCCAAGAGTAGATGTCACAGACAGACCCTGAAGAGTGACCACAAATGCATAATATAAAGCCAGTTTAGTAAGTAAGAAGATGGTTAGCTCCATAGAAGTCCACCATTGGTAGGTGAAATGACCAAAATCTACAAAATCTGAGACTTGTCATTGTGTGATAACATGTGATAGGGAAAGCTCATGAGAATAGGAGCCAAAATTTTAATTCTAAGTAGTAGTTCTTCAATGCTACTGTGTGAATCAGCGGCAATGGGCCCCTCGCCAGACAGACTGAATCAGAGTCTGTGGCATCGGGCCCAGGAATCAGCACTTTAAAGTATCTCCCCAGGTGATTCTGCCTTTTGCCCAAGTTTGGGAACCCCATGTTTAGAGGCCTCAGCAGGAAGAGCCCTTTGCTATTCTATATTAATTTGTATAATCCTCACTCCAACCCTATAAGGAAGGTACTATTATCGACCCCATCTTAGAGACAAGAACACTGAAGCTCAGAGAGGTCACACTGCTCGTAGGTGCTGGAGCCTAGACTGGAAACCAGGTAATCTGACTTCAGAGTCCAAGATGACACTTCAACAGGACTATTGAAGGGAAATAGGACAAGCAAGCAAAGTAGGAGGGCACATGGAAGAAAAAGGATGGGAGGAAATGAGAGGTAAATAAGAAAATCATTCTATAGGAATTAAGAAATTATTGTGAAAACAGACGTGACTTGCAGCCTGCAGAGGTAGGTACAGGTTCGGTGAAATGCTTTTCATCAGGGCTGTACAATGGTTTTAATGAGAGCCCCCAGACAATGCAAACCCTGTCATGAAAAAGAAATAAATTATGGCCAGTAGGCTGTACATGAAATATATACTGATACATTTGAGAAAGATGTTTAACATGAGTTAACTCTTCATCTTAGTGTCCAGAATGTCCCATGAGGGAAATATGCTGATCTCTGGACACTGTGTTTGAGGAAGTTTTTATTCCACTGTGTGTTATTTTCCTATTGTCTAAAAGGCTTCCTTTCTTGTCTAACCTAAATGGACACCATGATGTCATGCCGATTTGCCCTCTCCTGACCTAAAGAATAATGGAATTGAGGTCCTTGAAAACCCTCCTATTCAGAGCCAGGACTCTATAAAAGCTTATTCAGATATGAGACAATTGTCCTGATAACATCTAGTCTAGACATAGGGACTCATGGAAGAAGGTACAGTCAGAATCTTTTAGTCTGGAGTCGATGTCTTGAAATTACTTTTCTAAAAATCTGATTTTAATATGTGTTATTTTTGGAGAGAAAGTGAGAGAGCAAACATCTTTCCCAGGTCTTTACCAGAACAGTTGTGTGCCTTCTTTCTGCATCTTTGAGAACTGTCAACATAAATAATTGAACCTGTGACTGACAGGCAGAATTTCATTCGCTGCAGCCACAGGGCTCTGTTCACCTAAACAAAAGTGCTGAGAAACTGGCCACTCACCGTCCCAGCACAGGAACGGTGATTCCCGAGGTCTCACCAGAGTAGTCATGGATCGGTTCAGGGTTTGGCCTATGTTGCCGTAAGGAGGGCCCTTGTGTGATGCCCCCCCCAACCTCCGCCCCCCATAGAGCACCATTGTTTGCTAGAGCTGAAGGCAGGAAAAAAATTCCCCTTCCTCTGGAGAACTCTGCTGCTAATGGTGCAAAGTAGCAAACTTAGATGTTACAGCAAAAGACCCGCCCATGTTCTCATAAAGCAGAAGAGACCAACAACCCAATTAAGTTATAGTTACCTGAGCTATTTCAGGTGCTTCTAATCAACACAAATATTACCATAAATCACAGGGAAGGTCTTTGATACTGATTTTATATTCATGCAAACGAATAGAGGTTGAATGGATAGATGAAGACGCAGCGCCTACTCTGGTTGTTTGACTCTCGAAAGTAACCCTCGTCCCTTTTTTGTTCTTCTGCTCCCAGGGATTCCTGACACTTGACTATTTAGTGCTATGGAAACCACTCATATTTTGTGTCTACTATGCTCTTGTCTTCCACCCTATTCCCTTTCAAAGCCTACCCCACATTCTCATGGAATGGTTTTTCCAAAATCCTGGTCATATCAGTCCTCTAACTAAAATCTCTGATGGTTCCTCATTTTTCCACCTTGGTCAAAATGTTATGGAAAGTGTTTCCCAAACTGACCGCAGCCCAACTCTTCAACCCAGTGTAACCCACCAACACACCCTGGCCATTTGCTCCCACTATGCCGAACCATGCATGGTTTACAGAATAAGCCATGCTCTGTCCCAGCCTCATGCCTCTGTACAGGCAGTTACCTCAGTCTGCAAAGTCCCCTTTCCCTTTTTTGGCTCTAGACTGCCATCTCAATTACTACCTCTGTTCTGAAGACTCTCCTGGTAACCCAGGCAAAATATATCCACCTCCTCGCTGTGTTTCCTCTTCTCAGTTTCCCCCATCGAGGTTCCTACATTGTTGACGCACCCACCCCAGCTACTTAACCAGTTTCATTGCAGACACTCAACTTGTTGTGGTAAAAACCTGGACCTGTTTTATCTTTGAAATGGCTGCTACCAACAACTTTGCTCAAGTCGGCTCTTCCTTCCCGCTGGGCAGCAAGCTCCCTGAACAATACCTCATCCTATCCCGTAACTCTTCAGTCACCTCCGTTTGTTAAAACAATCTGGTCCTGTGAACCATCTCCTATTTGCCTCAAGCCTCTCTTCATCTTCTCTGGGCAGACTGGACTAGGCTGGGTTGGGGGCACATCTGCTCTCTGACCTGGTCCCCTTCTTACTTAAAGCACCAGAGTGAGGTGGCGAAGCACGAGTTACTTTTCTCATTGGCTTCAGTGGTGGCGAGGTTGCTGGCAACGCTGCTGTTTTTCACAGCTGGTTGGTGTGTTGGGGGGTGGGGTGGGGCAGGGGCAGTTGTTGTATGAGGAGTCAGTGTGGTCTGACAGAAATCTCAAAATCTCCACTGAAGAAGACTTGGTCCCAAGAAGCTCCCCTAAGCATTGGTGGCTCCTTCCCCCAGAGAATCATATGAAGCCAATCACTTTTGAAATGTTTATAATTTTAAATCACAAATAAAAATCCATGTATCTTTCTAAAGTAAATCTGGGCCAGCATTTCTCAAAGCTCACTCAGAAGAACTAAGATGTTCTCTCAAGATATTGCTCAGTGGTAAACATTTGGGAAACGTCATATTCTCTACAGTAACCATAGATATCAAAAGCTCTGAGAAGTTCTGCAGTAAATAAACCTGTCTAACATTCTTGAACTTAAGATTTTGCAAAATTATTTGAGCTCTGAATTTCCTGCCCCAACATTTTGCCCTGTGTGACATTTGTTGACCCAGTTTGATGGGGAAGTGTTGAATGCCAGAAAGAACATTAAGAAATGGCAGTTGCCAGGATCCATCCACTCTGTACCCTGGACTACCCCAGGCATAGAGTTTTATCCGTTGGGTCATTCACTAGCATCTCTAAAACATGGGGTGTTTTAGCTCATTGCAGCTCCAACGTCCCACAAGGTAGGTGTTCAAAAATGACCTCGTGATTCAGCTTCCAAAAATCAACAGGACAATTAATAGTAAAAAAAATAAGAGTGTGAATTTATCAGTGAACCTATGGAAATTCTTCCTGATTAAGTTTTTGAAACCTTTATATGAAACATTTGTCAAAAAGCAGAAAGATTTTTTTGGGGGGGTGTGGGGTGGGGGAGAAGGAACAACACATTAATTTTAAATTATTTGATTCTAAGATATGATGAACAGTCAGGAAAGTAAGTTATCAAGAGTTTTAGCTTTTGTACACATAGAGGGTCATACAAAATATATTTTACATTTTTTTACATGCTAGTGTTCTTTGTAGAACATATAACTGAACATAGGTTATACCCAGGGTATGAAAATCTTAGAAATCTGGATTAATTAAATTTTGGCATGTGGTTTTATCAGGGTGTTATGAATCAAATTAAAATACAGAAAAACTGCATTTTGTTATTTTTCCAAAGTTGGATAGAAATAAAAATTTATCAAGCAAATATTAAATTAGAGCATTTGGAAACAATTCTAAAATTATTAAACTATACAAATAAAAGAAATTCTAAAAAATGTCCATGAGACCTGATTTTGTTGTTGTTGTTTTCAATTTAACTTAATTCTCCCACTGCAGTTAAATATTTCGTATTTCCTCTCAGTGGGATCAGGCTGATTACTACAGGGTTCTAGGCACCTGAGAATGGCATCTGCCTTCCTGTCACCATGCCAACTCCTCCAGCTACAAATGAGGGATTTCCCCCTTTTTTTCCCAGTCTTTCCTCCAATGAGGGAGAGACACACTCACTCGTGCCTTATAGGAAGGGCGCTATTTCTAATTACAATTGTTTCCTTTCCTCCACTTTTCTGTGAGCAAAAGGCTTGAGATGAAATTCTTTCTTTTTAAATATGATTTTTGTTTTCTCACCATTCTTACTGACATCTTTGTGTGCTGCAGTGGATGGAATCCCACTGCATTTACATAGCAACCAGGAAATCAGTCATTCAGAGTTGCCATGGTAGCAAGAAGGAGGGGGAGGGAGAAGTCCATTTTATCACAGTCGGCTGTGTCCCTTCCTGGAAGCCTACAGAATTTTTAGACAGAGGTTATTATGAACGCAGCAACAATAAAAGTGCCTGTTGGCATCAAGACAACTGTGTACTGGCATCACAAAGCATGCTATAGGTGAGGGTGTGAACGAGCGGGTGGCAGACATTACAACAAGGTGGAGGATGTTGCCTTCTTCCCTCAGGGCAGAGAGGGGGCTGCTTGGTCTGTTACAAGTCTGCAGGCGGAAGTCTGTAAGCGCAAGCTCCACACTGAATTGCCCTCAAATTTCAGGTCTGCAAAGGAAAAGCAGGTAACCCATGTTGTATAAGGAGAGTGAGTGTCTCGGTTTGGGTCGGGGCACAGTTCTACTTTTACGGTAAGAAGAAGCCCTGAACTGCAAAAGTGGGGCAAAGGGTGCTGTCCCAAGAAAAACGGAAGTGTCTCTTATTTCCTGCCACATCTGCTTCTGGAGCTGAAGGTTGTCATACTTCAAAATTTTAAAAAAGAAAGTCATGTGAGGTTAGCCAGTGAGATTATCTTTTACAGGCATGATAATTAGAATCCTCTGTTGGTAGGCAGATTATGTTTTATAATAGACAATAGGGGCCATGCTCCCGGGAAACAGGCTTGGCTCCTCGATGTATTTAGTCTGACCTTTGGGGAGCCAGAACTGACCCATAAGTGATCACTTTTATAAGTAAAGTTGGGAACATACTACTTGGTTTTTGACTTCTAATGACAATATCTTAAATGGTCCAGGGGATAAAAATGTTATTCTGTGATATAGATCTTTTTCTTTGTAAAGTGAGAAAAATCCTCTCAGTTTCCTTTTTTAAAAACAACAGAATGTTATTCTTGTTCTTTTTTGAAGACAAAATAAACAAACTCTTGATTTCCACCCTTTTTCTCAAAACTTCCCCCCTCCATTACCAAACAGAAATTGGGATTCTACTGCCCGCCATGCCCCTTAGGCAAATTCTAGAGGCAGAGGTTTGGTGAAGAAAAGGGGGCTTTTATTCAAAAGCTACACAATTTTGGAAGAATGGCAGCCTTCTGCCTTGGAGTCCATCCCTTCCAGAAAACCCAGAGAAAAACCCCACGACCCTCTGCCAGACCAGCCCAAGGCTGTTTACAGAGTCCCTTTTCCTATTCAAAATACAATCCTTTGGGAAACCACCGCTAAGTGATCATCTATGCAGCAGCTCAGCTTCTTTCTGTGTAACTGTCGGGCCTCAGGCCCCTCTCTGGAGTCTGTGCGTGGGCGCACCGCCACCCACTGCCATAGCTTCCCACGTCAGGGCCTGGGGCCCGCTGCCTGGCCATGCGGCTTCCAGGGCCCGCTCATCGGCAAGTGCTCCAGCCCACCCGACCAGGCTGCGGATCCCAAAGGAAGAGCCACAGTCCAGGACTGTCTGCATATCAGCTAAAGGCAATGTGGCATCCCGTGGGTCACTGCTGGGGTATGCGTCCCAAGGAGGTCTGGGATGTGGCCCAGTGGGCACGACGTGGCCTTGGCGCCAGCTGGCCCCAACATGGCGAGTGAGGGGAAGAAGAAAGGGCACATTTCTTTCTTCCCTCCATTTAAATCTCCTGGCACAAGTTTCCATGCCCTCCAGAAGCATCTAGCTCCTCAGCCAATCCCATTCTTTTCGCAGGTTAGACTGACAGGTCAGCACCTGCCCCTGCTGCCATGTACGAAAGGGAGTAGGGAGGTGTTTCACTAGCCTCGTGCATGCTCTGTGCAATGCTTCGTCCTGCCGTGTCCCTGCTCGGGGGTAGGGAAATCTGTTGTGACATGCCTTGCGGGCAGTGTGGCTTCACCTGTGCTACCTTGGGTGTTTCCTGTGACCTCTCCCTCACTCAGCCCCTCCTCCGCCCAGTGGTCTGGACATATGTACCTGTATCACCTCCATTCCCTTGTGTTCATCTCAGTAAATGGCTCCAGCATTCATCCTTTACCCTAGAGTTTTCTTTACTCTTACTTCCCTCATATTCAATTTAGCAGCAATTCTTACAGGTCCGGTTTCCAAATATATCTTGAATTCAGCCTCTTTTCTCCACCTTTATTACCTGTTATACTTAAGCCACCATCATCTTTCTAAATTCTAAAAGAGCCTCCTTACTGGTCTCCCAGTTTCCACAAGGTCTCCCTATATCCTGGTCTCAGTGCAAGTTAAATCATTTCATACCCTGTTCAGACCATTCCATGGCTGTGCATAACACTCAGAATACAGTAATGACCTACAAAGTCTATGTGACATGGCCCCTGACTACCTCCCCATCCTCATACCCTAACACTTTCCTATTTGTGCATTAGACTCAACCCACGCTGACCACCTTGCCGTCCTTTGAACACACCGAGCACCCCTTCATCTTAGAGCCTTTGCACTTGCTGGAATACTCTCCCCCATATATTGAGTCCTCCTCCCCTCACTTACTTCAAGTCTACAAACACACTCTCCTACAGAAGGCCTTTTGTATCAGCCTGGGTCTTGGTACAAAATAGAAGCCATGCAATTTCCAGGAGAATGAAAGGACTGGTTACAGAGGTATGTACAGGGTTGAGGAAACAAGGGAAGAACTAGTGCTGTCGGAGCACGAATCGAGCAGCAGGCCTGGAGAGTCATGGGCCTGCCCAGAAAGAGCTGTGGTGACCGAGGGAGGAGCCCGGGGCCAGGGCAGAGTCAACTCACTGAGGAATAAACACGCTGACTTCATTCTCTGCACATTGGCCAAGCATAGCTGGAAACCAGGGTCCAAGGGAGTCAGGGTAATGCAGTATTGGGTACTGTACATGTTATCTATTGTTGCATAACGAATTACCCCAAAATACAGTGACTTCAAACAATAAGCATTTATTATCTTTTATAGTTTCTGTGGGTCAGGATTTCGGAAGCAGCTTATCTTGATGTTTCCAGTGCCGGGTCTCACGAGATTGCAGTCAAAAGGTCAGCTTTGGAAGGCTTATGCAGGGTAGAAGATCCAGTTCCAAGGTGGCTCACTGACAGGGCTGGCGAACTGTTGCTGGTTGCTGGTGGGAGACCAAAGATCCTCTCCAGATGGGCCTCTCCCAGGGCTGCTTGAGTGTCCTTTTAACGTGGCCCCTGGCTTCCCCCAGAGTGAGCGACCCAAGAGGCCAAGATGGAAGCGACAGTGTCTGTCAGGACATAGCCTTGAAAATCACATGGTCACCTCAGCCTCATTCTCTTAGTCACACAGACTGGTTCTGAGTAAATATCTGTGAGGAGACCACACAAGGGTGCAAACACCAGGAGCCGAGAATAACGGGGCTATTTTAGAGATACCATGGCGCACAGCCCAAAGCAAAGAAAGGTGGAGGAAGTACTGAAGCCAGGGAGGTAGGATGGAAATCAGAGAATAACCAGCACACACCCTTGACCATCCTCCTTAAAATATTGTATGCATTGCCCTTACTCTGTTTGATTTTTTTCTTCACAGGACTTAATGGCACCTGACATCTCATATATTTATATACAAACTATTTTATTTTTGATTCCCTTACTATCATACAAATTCTACGAGATAAGAGCGTTATTCCGTTTTTGTTTTCTGCTGGCACCGAATATGTTTCCAATAAATAGCTGTATGTTTAAATGTATAAATTATACCCAATTTCAGGTAAGAAGTAAATGGTTTTAAATGACCAATTCCAGTAGCATCCCCATTTTATAAACTGAAAGGTTATCCCCTAGTCCCTCCAAAAAGAGTAATGCTCCTCAGCAAATTGGAGTTTGTTTGCCTCTGGGAGCTTTGCAAGCCACACAGTTGTTTCTTGATCCTTTCTCTCTCTTCAGTTTCTTTTATTCTCCTTTGTCATTCTCTTGAGGTGTTGGTATTGTTTTCCCTGAATTTTAAAACCAAGTTTTCTTATTTCTTCCTCTTAAAAGTAAATTAAATCTTCTTTTGTTTATTAGGCTCTCAGTTGAGTTCTCTTTTCAGAGGTTTTATTTTTAAAATGGCTCTCATGAGGAAAACCCCTTCCCCTCAATCTTCCTCCTTAGGTCCCCTTTTCTTTATTCCTGAAATTTGCCAAGGGTGCCTGAGGGAATTTCTTGTCCTTTGTGGCGCCCGTGAAGCTAAAGAGGTTGGAAGAGAGCGAATCACAGCAGAAAACGTTTCTCCTGGGTGCGCAGGCGCTCTGTGGACCCCTCATTCACGGTGTTTTCTCCCAGTTGCCTGATCAGAAGAAAGCAGGCTCAGGAACATCGGCCCGCAATCCAGAGAGAGTGGAAGGATGGTTTTTCTCTTCCATCAGCCCTAGAGGGTACATTATAAATGAACACCTTTGCAGACCCAAAGCTGGAGAAACATTATCTCTTATGTTATGAAGCGGGATTCAATGCAGTGGGGGAAACGAGCTGATTGTCACAGTGGGTGAAAAGTCATGACTTTTTTAAAAATTATTTATTTGTTTATTTACTTATTTTAGAGAGAGAGGAAGGGAGAAACATTGATTTGTTGTTCCACTTATTTATGCATTCATTGGTTGATTCTTGTATGTGCCCTGACTGGGGATCGAACCCATAGACTTTGGCATGTTGGGATGATGCGCCAACCAGCTGAGCTACCCAGCCAGGACTGTAAAGACATAACTTGATGACACATGTTCAAGCTTATTATTGCTCCATACAAAGTCTACACAGAGGTCTTTATTGTAATTCCTCTTGGTAATTGGTTATTCCTAGTTTCACTGTCTGTACCAGATCTAGCAGCTTTTCTCTTATTAATATTAACCCTCATCACTTACCCAATTATAAATGTGAATAGTGAGTTTCTGCTATTCTTTTAAACAAAGTTCACTCATTCACTTAACAGAGATTTAGTGAGTGCTGACTATGTGACAGGCACTACCAAGACCCTGGCTAACCAAGATAGGCACACAATTATCTTCCTAGAATTTTAGGTGTAGAAAGGTGTCTTTATTTTCCCATCTGATGGTCATTGGAAATGGTCTTTGAAGAATTTCCTAGACTGCTACAGAATAAAATGTCTTGCTAATGATTAAGAAAATTCGTTCATTCTGAACACTTTTCCTTCTTTGAAATCTTATTTTACTCCAGGGTGTCTCCTCAGCTATGACATGTATGACTTCTTACCCTCTCGACTATATTATTTGAGGTTATCACTGCCACTTTCTTCAGGCATAAAACCATTGGTGTATGTAATCCTTAAGTAAGGGTGCAGGTAATAGAGTTTTCCACTCTGATGGCAGAGCACTAAGTGTGTTTATAGTGTATTGGTGGGTTTTTAAGTCATACTCATGCTGTCAATTTTCAGTTAACATAACTCTGTGTTCCAGATGTGAACATTTGGGGGTGGAGAATTAGGAGGAACGTACCTAAATATTTTAATAGCAAAAAAAAAAAATGACTTGCTGTGCTCTGGGTGAATTCCACTATTTTGAGCTGGAAAGAACTCAATGACAATAACTGATCTTGAGCAGGCAAGCCACTCTTTCATTTTAAAACACAGCCATACATGACAATGTATAAATAATGCCAAACTTGCTTACTAACTGTAGGACTTAATTTTTTTTAATTATAAATAAAGCTAGAGATGTCTGGCTTAAAATCTCCCTCCTAAAATTAATCTCTATGCCTCACCTGTCATGCCTGCTTCTATTCATATATGCGACAAATATTTATTGCACACCTACTATGTACTATTCACTGAGCATGGTGGGAGGCACTAGAGATACAGCACTGAGTAAGACATTACCTATGTATTCTAGAGTTCCACATATGGTAGAAGACAGAGAAAGTGAAATACACAATGACAATAGAGTGTGATAAGAGTTATCATTAGGATAAGCAAGAGGTGACTCATTGAGGAGGGGGTACATCTAACCCAGCCATTTTCTTTTAGAAAATCATACAAGTAAAAACAGCAATTTGCTAAGGAATCTTATTTGTTATTTTTGCCAAGTCACTAATTTGAGATTTCCAAATTTATTTTACGCCACACAATTCTTATCTGTTGAAATTTCCCTGTGTAACCATAAAAGTAATACTTACGAGTGTCAAATAACTTCTTACTAAAGAAACTGCAATCATTGTTTTAACATTTCATAGGAAGTTATGTTGAACATCTTGCATTACTGAAAACGTATCTTATAAGTTTACAGATTTGCAAGGGAACAATCAATTGATAAAACTTTGTAAGAGCCTTCAAATGTAGTGGAGCTTCATTAAAATCTAAATAACAGATTTTTCCTCCTGACTTAATATTATTTCTTCAGGTTCTTTCCTTTTTCAATATTACATTTTCCTCCTTGCCACTTCCTCTTCCCATTTTCTGATTACCAAGAACATTTTTGGTAATATTTTACAAAGTCTTGGTGGTTTGTTTGCTCATTCTCTTAGAATTTTGTAAAATGTATGTTCTTGTGTTTTCAAAGCGGTCAGTAGTATTCATAACTTTCTTCAACGGGGCCTAATTTTTTAGATTCACTTAAAGTTAACAAACACGTACTGAGCACACGCCACATGCCAAGCACTGTGCAAGGTGCCGCACACGCAGAGATGAGAGACACAACCCTCGCCTTCAGGGAACACTCAGTCTAGTTATTAAACTCAAGTGGACTCTGGTAGAAAAGACAGATTCACCACCCCACACTTAACAACCCAATTCCCTCTGCAACTCCTATAGTTCAGTTTCTGAAGTTCTATCATAGGAAAAGTGAGAACCTTTAAACTTAGGAGAAAAATAGAGCTGGGGAGACCATAAGCAAACCTGTGAACATTCTTTGTAGTATGAAAATCAACAAAGACAGAATGCCTCCAAACATCTTTCATTCTCCAGACTTTTGCCAACCTATTTACTATCAAAATAGATGACCCTGTCTGGTCGAACATATTTAGCACAAAAAAATCATCTTGCCTTTCTGCCTTGCATACAAATTATTGGAGTTATTATTCTACAGCTTTTCTCCCAAGACATTGCTAAATGGTTTACTCCCGTGATATTAATCTCCCCAATTTATACCCTTTAATTCTGACAGTCCTTTCAAAGGACTGGTTTTCCAAGGCTTTGCTTGTGCACAGTGTTCCCTAACCTCTGTCATGCTTTGCTGCCGACTCTCTGCTCTTGACCTTGTTGCTCATTTCCTGCCGTCCCTGATACCCAGTATGGATCTTCAAAGACATTTTAAAGGGGACGTGTATTTTGCAGAATTACTTTCTGTTTTTATGGTAGGAAAGCGTTTGGTTTAAATCCTTCCACTACCCCCGTTGTCAGTTCATCCCTACCTTCTGCTGGTGAACGGTTTCAAACTCTTCCTGCTTATGGGAAGACCAGAACTTCAGACACACTGCAGGCAGTCTCCGCTCAAGGAGTGTCTAGCCTTTGTTCTTACTTAGCTGGCCAAACTCCCCATGGGCACAGCTGTTTGGGCCCACATCCATACACCCGTGGCTCTTTCTTAACTACTGTCAACCATCTCCTTACATACTTGCATCCTTACATACTCATTGTCATTCAGCAACAAGACCTCCAGCCTCACAATTAGTGCTCCTCCAGCCCGCCCAGCTTCTGCCCATCCTTGGCCTCTGAGGCCATCCCCTTCGCCTTCCCATCCACATGTGCATTGGTTTTCTCATGAGGCGTTAGGATAGCAAATTTCTTGAACTCACTCATCGCTGACAACCTCCCAAAGCTTTATGTATGTAACACATAACAACCCAAATGAGTTCAATTTTGGTGACATTTCAGGCAATATCAGAGGAGAATCTGGGGGTGCTTCACACCATTCCACTTAATCCCCTAGTTAGCCCTACCCAGGACAAAGGGAAAGAACTCTTGCCTCTAGTGCTTTGCCCTGTCCAGAGGAAGAGTTGGCCACCACTCTGGAACCCCCTTGACCTACTAGCTTTTATGCTGGGTTATGAGACAGAGACTGACAGTTTTCAATTGGGAGGGTCAACGCCTCTCTCTTAAGAAAGATTAGTTCTGCTCACTCTATCCCCTGACTCTCTTTAAACCAAATAAGATTCAGTCGTCTTGGCTCCTAACAGCTGGGAATTGGCTCAGATGTCTGGGGGAGTGGGGGTGGGATGGGGAGGAAATGATGCTGTGACACACAGATCATATCATGATTACGCCTCTTTATGAAGAAGTCTTCAGAGAGACTTTTATTTCCTTGAGTTGATCCAAGAAATGTCTGGAATTCTTGTTTTTATGTGATAAAATAATAGCTCAATGATTTATTTATTTTAATTGCTATTTGGCACAATTAAGCAAGCCATTAAATGTATCTTCAATATATATGAGTGGGTAAGATTTATTAAGATATGATTCTACCTCATTCCCATTTCATTTTTCCCTCTTCATCCCTGCCCACACATACACGCAAGGAGTGGCATTATTGGTACAGTTTGTGGCTCCTTTCTCATAAATATAAGAAATGGTAGAGATCACAATTGAGACATGACCAGAAAAGTAGAGAGGTCTTAGCCAGAGAAGGCAAGTCAATCAAAACAGTAAAGAACTAGCTGGGCATGGCAAGGGGAGGAGGGAGAGAGGAATAATGGTGTAAAGAGATTAGAGGAAGAGTTGGAGGATTTGACATATGAGAAGCTCAGGGACAGCTGTGAGGTGGCAAAAACTGGAGAGTGAAGGAGGGAATGTGGAAAGTGTTTCTGGCTTATAAATTCATCTCTTTAAAGTTCATCCAGAAATGCAAGTGGAGAATAGTTTTCTTTCCTTTTTTTGTACTTCTTTTTAAAAGTTATATTTTAAAATTATTTTTAATTGACAGACTTTGCTTCTTATAAGCAACTCACTGCATAACAGAGTCAAGGGTTGCCCCAGGATTCTCTAGGGTTTCCTATATAACAAATATGTAGAATTTGGTATGCATGTACCATGGTTTTCTACAGACAGTGTGCAAAAAAAAAAAAAAAAAAAGGAGGGGGGACTTTCTTATCCCATGGCCAACATCTCATACAAAAGCAGTTTTGGAATTTCTATCGATATCTTTTCATTATACAAACATGTATTAAATACCTAGTATGTGACAAGCAACAATGACTAGAATATAGCCCTGGCCTCAAGGGGCTCAGACAATGAGTGAGGTGGACATACACCAAGTCATTAAAACAATGTAGTTAGTTGAGAAACGGAGATCAAGGCATGGGACCATGCCTTTACAGAGCGAGACGTACCCAGCTCGGCTTGTGTGGTCCGGGAAGTCTTCTGAGAGAAGCTGCATCTGCCAGGGTAAGCAGGGGTTGCCAGCAGGCAAAATGGAGGAAGGAATAGGGCATGTTTGGCAAAAGGAAGAGTATATGACAAAATGTAGAGGAGAAAAGAGCATGGCTCCATGATAAACCTGCCATAAAGGTGGATGTGGGATGGGTGGATATGGGGTCGCAACAGGTTAAATAATAATGTTAGAGTGTAGTCACATGACATTTCAGAATGCCTTGTACATGTGCCACGCGAAGGAATTAAAATTTGTGTCCCATTAGCGATAGGGAGGGGAGATAGTGAGAAATTTTAGCAAGGCAGAAGAACATGCTCAACTCATTTCAGCTACATACTTCTGGTGGTCCTGGCTAAGAAGAGAGGCTGGATGGAGGAGGCAGTGTTGAAGTCATTTATGTAATGAGACAGTAGCAGGGTAAGAGTGGGTGGGGAGGTTGTTGGTCAAAGACATAGTTTGTTGATGGGAATGAAAGGATGAGGAACTTTAAATCAGACGTGGGCCCCGGCTGGTGTGGCTCAGTGGACTGAGCTTCAGCCTGTGAACCAAAGGGCCACCGGTTAGATTCCCCAGTCAGGGCACATGCCTGGGTTGTGGGCCAGGTCCCCAGTAGGGAGCATGTGAGAGGCAACCACACACTGATGTTTCTCTCCCTCTCTTCCCCTCTGTCTAATAATAAAATAAATAAAATCTTTTAAAAAAAGAATAAAAATAAATAAATCAGACAGGGGGTAACAAAGATAAATGGCTCTGATATCATTCTTATATTCCTGCTTTGGACAACCAGTCTGTATTCCTCATTCAAAGAAATGGCAATAGAGAAAGGGGAACAAGCTTTGGCTGAAGCAATATATATAATTTGGGGAATGTTCCTATTAAGGAGTTCCAAGGAACATCCAGCTAGAATGCTCAATAATTCAGGGGAGATATCAGGCCAAAGTGATGTTCCCTAACCTCCCATCTCTTCTACCAGGTAGATGTAAGAAATCCAAGGTATCAGTGCCTACAGCTAGAGCCCCTGATGAATATTAGAGTATTTTATAGGCTTTTGTTTTATGCATTGGTAAAATGTATCTAGGATAGGTTCATATTTTGTCAGTGATGGCATGAACTGTTAGTGATGAGATATAATTATGTCTCCTAAGAAAGAAACACTTTGCACACTTAGTATGCATGCAAACTTAACACACTTGTGTTAAGAGCTCTAAACTGGATCAACGCTCTCTCTTAGCTAGTCTACACCCCCACATTTGTCTATTTTCTTCAAAGAGAGAGGCTTTTTGGACCACTTGAAAGCAATGAGGCTAATGACAGGAAGGGAAAGATCTTAAAATTTAGTTTTCACTTCCCAGCAATGACCGGGTTAGCCTACTGAGAGTTTCTTAAGGGCCACAGATGAAGAACTGAGCAGAAGGTAGCCAAACACCTAGAGCTGCTGTTGTCTGAGAGAGATTTTCCTAGCTAGACAAAAAGAAAAAAACAGTTCCAACCACTCTCTGACAGTTGAGAGGTTGTGAGAAGGGAAGAGAGAGAGATTTTTTAAAAATGAAAAAGACCTATTTGAATCAGGAGTTAATGCCAGAACCTACTAGTCTAAAATTAACCAAAGATTTTTTTTCTCTAACCTTTCTAACCATTAATAATTGTGCTTCTCATTTTTCTTAAACTTAGTATCATATATATTTAAACTTTTATATAAAAGTTTCTGGTAACCTTTGGCACCAAGATTCCTAATTTGGAGGCAATTCATGTCTGGCTTTCATTGGGTTGCAGGAGCCTCTGGGATTCTATGCCCAGTCCTTTCCCACTACAAAAATTCTATTTGCTGAAGGTTCAAAAGTAGTTACTCATTTTTAATCTTAAAACAACCCATTCGTAATTTTCTAATATTAGTGAGTTGACATCGGGTTCCTTTTTGAGACAAGATTTCCGGGAAAAAATAAACTCTGTTTAAGGGACATTAAATGAAAACAAAGGGTGTCCTGGGACTGTCTCAGAACATTTTATAGAAATTAAATTTCGTGCCTTGTGTGCTAATGTGCTATAGTCCCCAAGGTGGTTTAGGAAGACTTACCTAGTGACTTACCTGATGATCCAGTTATCTTCATCAGCCCTAGATTCCCAACGTTTCCTGGTAGTTTACTTACTGAACTGACTAAGGCAAGACTGAATTTAAAAAATGGAGTTGGGGAATTAAGTCTTGTGGGGAAGATTAACTTTCCACTCGCTGACTCCTGAGGAGAGGTTTCTTAACAATGGAGCCTGGGCACTAGGATTTCCCCACCCCCAGCTGTGTTTAATCTCTAGCTTCTGCAGAGCACCCCGTGCTGGTACTGGGGGAGAATGACTCTCAAGCCGAATAGGTTGCCACCAGGGGCATCTGAATGCAGCTCTGAATGTACCAACTCTGGGGAGTCCTGAAACCAAGCACTGCCCTGGTTCGACCGCTGACTGCCGAAGTCACTTGCCCTCCCTGGGCTTCACTTGCCTCTAAAAATCGTAAGAGTTAACGATGTATCGAACGCCTTCTGCGTTTCAGGAATTCTTATATGCCTTTTGTATACCATCTCATTTAATCCTCAGATTTCTGCTGTGGGGTGTGACTGTCATCGTTTCAATTTTGCAGATGAGGAAATCGAGGCAAGCAGAAATTAAATGATTTGCCCAAGTTCATGCTGTCAATAGTGACGGCGTAGACTTAAATCCTGGTGGATGGACAGACCTCCTGCAGTCTCTACCCTTATCTGTAATGCTGTGCCACCCACTAAAGTGACTGGCAAGGACTGTGTAGGTTCTTTCAGTTCTACAAGTGTGTTGGCGAAGGTGGTGCAGAAGAGGACTGTACTTCTGGGCTGGGACTGTACAGCGTTCTAGGACCACATCCTCCCTTCCCACCATCAAGAATCTTGGCAATATGTCTTCATTGTTAGGCTACAGGTAGCACTGCAGGCTTTGGTTTAGCTCCTGTGCCCCACAAGAATACTTATCAGGGTCATTCTTTTCCGAGTATGTGGGTTAAGCAAGATTTCAGTGTAGCAGGACCTTGGAGAAATTAGTTGCCTGGAATGTTGGCCCAGAGAAAAATGCTGCAGCAAGATGCTGCAAGCTTCCAGCTAACTCATTTGAAAAGGACTATAGTGAAAAGGAAGGAGCCACTGAGGCTGGAGCTGGGTCTCAGGGCCCGGACCTGGCCAGCGGCTGTTGACGCTCCCAAAAGAACAGCAGCAGCAGCAGCAGCAACAACAATGAAAACCAGCCAAGTTCAAGCTAAGAAAGCAGACTGTGTGCCGGCAAGGGGGCCACCCATGAGGCGCTTGCTGAAGGCGGTAGGTGGTGGAGGCGAGGGTGAGGGAATGGGGAAAGGGAAGGAAGGAACAGGCACCACCAAAGGGATTTGGAACAAAGGGGTAAAGGGGATTCTTCTAGTCCAATTGTGTCAGTAGCCCAGGAAAAGGTGAAACCGCTAGTGAGCCCTGAAATGGAATGAGAGGGAAAGAAGAAAGCAGCTCACAGCTACCCAGAAGAGGAGGAAGTGGGAGATGTGCTGCTTCCTGTAGAAAGAACGATGACTGGAGACAAAGCTGGGTGGGGACTAGTCCCTGGGCTGCAGGCGCAGCTGCTACACATACACACAACGCCGCTGCTCTGTGGGCAGCTCCTACTACTGCCGAGCTGGGCTGGGCTGGGCGGGCTGCGCGGAGCTTGCCTGCACAGATCGGCTCGGAGACGGGAAAGCCGCTCTTCTCTGACCAGCCCCAGAGCCAAGGTAAAAGAAAGGCTTTTTTCATTGTCGCTCTTTTTTAAGTGAGTAAAATGACCATTGGCTGTGGTTTTAGGGGCAGATTTCCAAGGGAAGAGAGGGGCATTGTTTCAGCACTGGGGAAAATGATTAAGATGGGTTCTTGTAGAAGGGCTTTTGAGCCTGACCACATTTGCTTTAAAAAGAAAAAGATCATAGGGTTTATCTTTGGTGACTGGTCAAGAAAACACACTAAACGTTAAGAAGCTGTTTACATAGTTCTCTCGGAAGAAAGCAGGGCTGAGTTGAAATCAGCTGGGGCTGTGAAGCTGTGCGCTGATCATCTGAGCGTTGCAGTCCTCTTTCAGGGGTGTAAGTGGTGTAAAATGTTAATTGCATTATCTTTCCTACACACTGCACTGGGGTATCATCTGTTTTGCAGCATAATGACTGTGATTTGGCTTCTTTTAGGGGGGAGGAGGGTATTGAATCCTTTTGTACTCAGAATTTGCCAACAAAGGCTGTAGAACTGCGTATTGTGAGGGGCAGTATTTACCATTAAAAAACGATGCCTTCTTCCCTCTGCTCAGTGCAGCTGGTTTCAGTATAACCTCAGAAACAGCTACAATTTGCCGATAGGTCTTACCCTAAAGTTGCATCCTTTCTCAAAGGAGGGCTGCGGGCTTCACTTGTCCAGAATGAGATACCAGTGTATACATGGATTTTGTTTGTGTGGATTTTATTCATCTCTAGGTCAAGATGCATATTAATCTCAGTAAGGAACAAGATGTAAAAGTGTTGCCGTTGCTGGGTTGTTTCCTTACCTCTATTCACCATAGATAGACTGAAGTAGTAAGATCGGAACATGATTTTTGTTCTTCGGTTTTCTTGAGCAATGGATGCTCTTAATGAGAGTCTGTGACCATGACTTGTTCATATTTATGAATGATATGTAAAAGTGCATTAAATAGGTCTAATGGATAATAAAGGAGATTGTGGGATCCTTTGGCTTGATATGTAGGAGAAAGAGTTTGATACTCTAGTATAGCTGGTTTTAAAAATTAAGCTTTGTTTCCAAAAGAAAGCGCAGATAAGCAATAAGTAATCATTGATAAAAAGGTTTTTCTTGAGTTATTAGAATGAAAAGAGATAAATTTTCAAAGCAAAAAAAGAACTACTTATAGTGGAGTAAAAATAATAAAAAGGTCATATTCAGACACTAATAAATTCTTAAAGTATAGGTTTTTAAACACTAAACAAGCCCTGGAGAGTGTATGTGCCACCTCATTTATCACCACTCTCAACTGAAGAACTATAGGGTTTTTTATGCTATTTTAGGAAATTGATTTGCCTTCTCAAAATTTGTAGTACAGCAGCACATTTTGAGAGATAAGAATATTTTGGTACCAAAGGAAAAAAAAG
This sequence comes from Mormoops blainvillei, assembly GCA_004026545.1. Classification (NCBI taxonomy): domain Eukaryota; kingdom Metazoa; phylum Chordata; class Mammalia; order Chiroptera; family Mormoopidae; genus Mormoops; species Mormoops blainvillei. The sequence goes on from PVJD01004534.1 coordinate 47,472, forward strand.
TCTACTTTTCTGAGGTTTCTTATACAATTAAACCTGTGCTATGTCTAAGAGGCAAAACCATGGAACTCCCCAGACAGATTCATTGCATTTAATCAAATCTGTGGGCAAAACAAGTCACGCCACATTTCCCACAGTTCCACTTCCCATTTGCCTCTTTTAGTGAAATATATAAGGATACCTGCCTAGAGAGGGGATCTAGGCTAGATCTGGGATTCCGAAAGCCCCTAACTGGAGTTTTCTGATCATGCTGCCTGTCATTAAATGAAGTAGAAAGTTGGAGTCTGGGCAGTATGAATGAATATGCGGCCCATTCTCTAGTACTTACTCATCTACAGGCTGTATTCACTAGGTAATGCCAACACTCTGCTGTGTTTGGGGGGGTGTGGACAATCTGCGTTCCTCTTCTCTGTGTGTTTCACACAAGGGTAAGAAAATAAAACTTTGGCCCACAGACAGTGGAGTAGAGTCAAGCGAGCCCCCCGCCCTTTCAGAAAACAACTAAGAGGTGCCTGTTTTCTGCACAACACAAAACATTTCCTTAATTGTTAAATTCCAGCTTGAGGCACAGCATTAGTGAGTAACAGCAGATCAGTAACTACAATGGTAGAAGGTTTAGGAAAAAGATGAAAATGCTCCTATGCTGTAAAATGAGACTATTTCCACTTATTGTGGCCATATGGAATATTGAAAGACATAATGCTTTTGCCCAGGGTACTCAGTGGCTTTTGAGGGAGTCGACCAACACTGAAATTTTAATTGAATGGGTTTTTTTTTCCTACCATATGGCCAATGGTTGAGAGGAAACATGACTCCATTATTTCATAGCCAGCCCTGGGCCTCATATGGTAGGCACGTAGTGAATGTATTTTGTCGACTGACTTTTTTAACCTACTTCTGAAGGCAGGCCCAGCTTTTAAGTATAAAAGCTCTATAGTCAAAACAGAAACCCTGTTCAAAACGACAACTGTGGGTAAAAGAAAATAACATCATGGACTAAAGGGAATGCAGACTTCGAGAGTCAGGCAGATCTGCCTTTGAAACCTACCTCTGGTTCCAAGTACTTGAGCTAATATGTTAACTTATGACCCTTAGTTTCTTCATTGTTAAGAGGGTTTAATAGTACCTAATCAAGGACCTAATCAAGGTGGTGAGTTTTTGTTTTGATTCTTATTGCGGGGGGCGGAGGGGGAAGGTTGTTGACTTTTATTTTGTTTTCGCTTTGTTGTTGGATACATGGGTACCTGGGACATAGTAGGTACTCAGATGTCTTTTTTCATTCCTGGGTGGCATCAGGAAAAGTTAGCATCTACTTGATCTTTGCCACTATCACAAAGGTTCCAGGAGACTTTTTTTTATTAGTAGTAAAATAAATACATCCCTTAGAGAATTTCTCATTTTAACCATTTGAAGTGTATCATTCTATTGCATTAAGTGTATTGATGTTGTTGTGCAGACATCACCACCGTCTGTCTCTAGATCCATTTCATCTTCTCAAACTGGAGCTCTGCTCCCATTAAACACTGCCTCCCTACTCCCTCCTCCCCTCAGCCTCTGGCAACCACCATTCTGTTTTTTGTCTCTGGAATTTTGATTATGCTAGATATCTCATGTAAGTGGAATCATACAGTATTTGCCTTTTGGGGACTGGCTTAATTCCCGTAGCACTCGTCTTCAAGGCTTATCCATGTTGTATAGCATGTGTCAGGATTTCCTTCCTTTTCAGGCTGGATAATATTCCACCGTATGAATATATTGCATTTTGTTTATTCATTTGATGGACCCTGGGTTGCTTCCACCCTTTAGCTATCGTGGATAATGCTGCTATGAACATAAGTGTGCAAATATCTGTTTGAGTCCCTGCTTTCATTTATTTTGGGGTACCCAGAAATGGAATTGTTGGGTCGTATGTTAACTCTATGTTTAATTTTTGAGGAACCAGTATACTGGTTCCCACAGCGGCTGCCTGCAGCACTTTACATTTCCGCCAGCAGTGCGCAAGGGTTCCCTTCTCTCCACATCCTCACCGGCACTTGTTACTTTCTGGAGGTTTTTGCTCGTTTGTTTGTTTTCGATAGTAGTCATCCTAATGGGTGTGAATTGCTATCTCTTTGTGGTTTCAATTTGCTTTTCCCCAAGGATTAGTGATTTGCAGTCATTTTTCATGTGATCATTGGCCATTTGTATATATTCTTTGAAGACATGTTTATTCAAGTCCTTTGCTCATTTTTCACTTGGATTGTTTTGGAAGAGACATTTTTACATGGTGGGATCTCTTAACATAGTGTGTCATAAAGATCATGATTATAACACTGGGATTTAATCTTGTTCATACATCAGTATTATTCCTACCCAAGTAAAATACTTCTTTCAAAAGTAACTTTTAAAATCAAAAGAGAAAGTAAGAAAATCTGTAGAGCTCCTGATACTTGGTGACATCAGGAACCCGACAGCGAAATTCAAACCCCTACGTAGACAGTCACACCAGGGACCCTACCATTCGAGCGTGCGCCAGGCAACTCCTGTCTCCTAAGTGCCTTTCCAGTTTCCTCTCAGCTAGATGAGAAAAAATGCCCAATAAGTAGCAGAGTGAGAAAAAGGGAAAAGATACTAAAGTACTAAATTGCTTCCAAGCCCTTTATAATGGAGAGCATTCACCTGTAGAGAAGGGCTATAGTCGTTTAAACAATAACAATAGATTTCTGGGACAGCAGGTTTCTACTAATGAAATATGATTCTAATCGAAATTTCATGTTTCGAAATAAAGAAGCTGTGTGTGTTTCATTTTCTGCTACATATTTCGCTCCTGGTTCCCAAACTGGTAAGGGAGGATATGAATGGGGCTGTGGGAGTTGGGTGCAAGGACCCTGCTGAACAGGGACAGTATCTGAGCTACATGCCATGTCTTCCGTCATTGACCTCGAATAGTTTGAAGAGTTTCTCAATGATCGCATGTTAACTTTTTGTAATGTACTCTGTGTGTGTTGGGGGGGTGAGGGGTTGAGGCTCACAGTAATGACCCCTGACTTTGTTTACTTTCCAAGTCTGTTCATTTCACAAGTTCTGGGAGGATCCATGCCTGGTTCTATGGATACACAAGGAAGAAGGGAATGACAGAGCTGTATTAAGGTTTAGTTCCTGGCCTAAGGCATCGGGAACAGCAAAGCTGAAAATGACTTGGGAACCAATGTGGGCCGTGTCAACCCCTCCATGACTGATAATGAAATAGGCCCAGAACTTAAGTTATCTGTCCAAAGTTGCACAGCTGATTAACACCCTACCTCCCAAATTCAATCTCCATTTAACTTTCTTCTGCAATAGGACAAATGAATAGAGAAAGCCTTTCTACTTTGTCACTTTTAAAAGTGTTTATATGACCAAATTATTTTGTTTAAAAAGAAGAGGTAATTTAACACCCTGTGTAAGTATGGAGTTTCATGGCTCCAATTGGTTCTAATGTAATGATGCCACTGTGGAAATGAGATTCAGATTTTCAGGCATGAGTATTAGACATATCTATGCTTCCCCAAAACTTTTCTGTTACAGAAAATGAGTTACATTTAATGGGAGTCAGTGTTCAGACAATCTCTAGAGGACGTGAAACATTTAAAAAGAGGGAGGTCAATTCTCAAACTTTAATGATGATACTATTTTTCTGAGAAGCGGCACCGCTGTGTACCAAGGTTCACGATAAGACAGAATCCACCCTTTTATCTCTTGGCAAATACGTGTAAACAGTCAAGCTCTTAACAGAAAACCGGTCACTTGACCCCTGTTCCTTTGGCCTTCCCTTGCTACCCTGTCACCCTGGTCGTCAGGGTCAGCAGTCCCATGATTCCTGTTCCCAGGTGCCTGGCACTCAGAGCTAACGGAGAGGGTCTGGCAACTGGGTTGATGGGCTCTACTCAGATTCACTGCAGATCAGCAGGGCTATTGCTGTTCTTTGAAAACCCTTTTCTTCTTTCTTTTTTTATGTTACTTTTGACTATGCCCTGTGCACTCTTGATTAAAACCATGAAACCTCAGTTCCACTCCCTTTATCCATTAAAGATGACCCACCTTCTATTTTTTTGAGAATGTTAGAGGTTTCCTCAGCCTTGTTGCTTACCACCTCAAGATTTCTCTGTCTTTATTCATTCTCTTATTCTTCCTTCTTAGGTGAAATTAACACAGCCTTTTCTTCTAAGTCAGGAGTAAGCGCATACTTGGACTCTCCATCCCATTCATTTCCTTTTACTTTCTAGGGGACTAGGTTCTGACAATAATTCTGTCTCCTTCCTACGTATGTGGTTTCTTTTCTTTATTGGCTCTTTCCTCGTTGCTCACAGCCATGCTTAGTTTACACACATAAATTAATTAAAATTTAAACAACCTTGCTGCCAGTAAACCTTCCTCTGGACTTTTTAAACCTCTACTAAGCTTGTTTTCCTCCTACCTGTAAGGAAGGAAAAACAGTTTTCCTTCTACCCTTCTAAGCTCTCAGTGAGCACACTGTAACAGAGATAGATCAATAAGAGAAAAGCAGACATTTATTAACATGTATACCTCATGTGTACAAGAAAGATACCCAGGGGAAAACGAGTAACTCTCAGAGATGGTTTAGAATGCACGGTTCAACAGCATCTTGAGCTACAAGACAAAAGTGAGAAGAAGTGGAGGAGGCCAGTTATGGGGAGGTGACCAGGAAAAGCACGACAAACACGAGTGAGATTGTTGTGCACGTTTAAGTGGGTGCCCTTCCGTAGACAAGACTGTCTAGTTATTTAGTCATCCTTTTCTTCCTAGTTCAGAGAGGGAGGCACTTTTACAAATGGCAATTTCCTTCATAAATGTACATCTTCCTTACAAAAGAGGTAATTTCTAGCCCGTTTTCAGAATTTCTCCTGTGTGTGCTATTTTCCAAAATAACCTGCTCAACATAATTCTTATGACAAAGAGGCCAACAGTGAGGTGGCCTGTTCTTGCACCCTTCACTCCTCTCCGAAGGCTCCCACCTTCTCCACTAACTCTAAATTCTCTCTGAATATGAGTGTTATCAAGATTTGGTTCTTCTGCCATTTAATTTCTCTCTCCCTTAATCAAATCTCTTCCTATGATTGTTGCTGTGTGAGTCAGTCCCCAAACCGATTCTCCATCCTGGTCTCTCACCTCCTTTCTAAACTTACACATCAAGTTCCCAGCAAACTTCCCAGAGCATTCAACCCACTGACAGTCAAAACTCACATGTCCAAAACAGTGCTGGCCATCCACTTCCCCCATTCCTCAAAACCAGCTCCTCATGTGATCCTGTGACCATCAAGGACACCCATTCTCTCAGTCCCTCAATTATAAAAACTCAATTTCACTATTTTCCTCACCAACAACCCAAGTTGTAGTCAGTTGCATAGCCCTTTGTGTTGTTATCAAAAGCATATCATGACACTACTCTTTTTCACGTCAATAGCCATGTTTCAGTTCAGGCCCTTCTAACTTCCACTTGGTTGGTTTGCTGTTTATGTTCTTGTCTCTCCCTAGAATAACCTTCCTGCTTCCCCTTCCACATGTCACTGCCACAGTATTTCTTCTCTAAATAGACAAATTCCATCTGTCCTGTGAGGCTCAGTCTAAATGCTACTTCTTCCATGAAACCTTCCTTGGTTTCTTCCCTCCTTTCCCTCATAAGAAACCATCTTTACCTCCCTGGAAATCTTTTGTTCTTTCCTCACAGCAATGAGCACATTCTAGTGTGTACAATGGCAATGGGATGTTTTTTTCTTTTGGAAGATCTTTGAGGAGAGTGGCCGCATCCAGTTTCATCTTTATCTTCCTTATTGCACACAAAAACAGTTTGAGCATTCTTTTTTTGTTCAAAAAATTTTTTTTATCTTCACCTGAGGACATTTTTTTTTTCATTTAGAGAAGAAGGGAAAGAGGATGGGAGAGAGAGAAACATCATTTGGTTGCCTCCAGTATGCTCCCAGGCCAGACCAGGGTTTACACACACCCTGGATTGGGGATTGAACCCACAACCTGGGTATGTGCTCTGACCAAGAACTGAACCTGCAACCCTACAGGACAGTGCTCCAACCAGCTGAGCCATATTGGCCAGGGCTTGTTTGTTTTTAACATCAGCTCTATTGAGGTATGATTGATAAAATTACTATATATTTAAAATGTACATTATAGTGATTCAATATATACTGTTAAAATATTGCTCCTATCTAGTTAACACATTCATTATCCATCACTTTATTTATTTATTTGCTTACTTACTTATATTTGGTAAGGATATTTAAGTCCACAAATACATTTTGTTTATTATTTATTTATTTACTGAACTTTTTTGAGTCGCTTATTTTTTGATGCAGCATGGGCTAGATACTTTAGGAGCCCACTCACAAACTATTGATGAACAGACAACTACGGACATAATTACGGTACAGTTAGTCAGTCTGTCCACACGTCTTAACTGAGTGTCTGTAATGTGCTACCTGTCTTTTGAGGGGCTGGGGGAAGTTGGAGAAACAAAATAGGTCAGTCCGTTATTTTCTTGGATCTTACATTCTACTGTTGGGAGAGACCCAGTAAACACATAAACCAGTGGATGTTAGATCTGGCTGCACACTAGAAATCACTAAGGAGCACTTTAAAAAAATACCTAAGTCCTAAGCCTCAGCCCAGACTCATTAGATCAGAACCAGCCAGGATTGGGCCTCATTGACAGAAGTAAATTACAAAGCAAAAAAAAAAAAAAAAAAAAATCGGGTAGTGATAAGTGCTGAGATGGATTAAAATAGAAACTGGTTGAATTATGAAAGTCGTGTGTCAGGGAGATGCCTCCGTTGAACTATATTTTTCTATACCGCAGGCAGCATTACAGCGCTTTCTGTCTGAACTAAACGCCAATCTCCTTGTTTAAAATAAACTCAGGGTGCCTGGTATTGCGCTTAGATGAATAAATAGAGGAAGCAGCGACTTCTACGCTTCATTCTGTCTGGGGGAGCGAGGGACAACCCGCAGAGGACGCATTCTGACAACACGGAGTGCAGCTCCCGCTCGTGTTCGAGTGAGCGAAGATCAGTCAGCACGCTTCAATAATCAGGATGGGAACTAGCGCTGGTCGCACGTTCCGTTTGTACTGCTGTGTGCTGCATGCTTTATATACGTGATGGGTTTCCACTAGTTTTAACAATAAGCCTATGAGATGGGAATGGTATTTTTCTATCAGGACGCTTTTGGCTGCTGAGAAAAGAACACCTACCAAGACGGCTTGAACAGTGGGAAACTCATCTCAAAACCTCCCGAAAGGAGGGTAAGTCCAGAGTTGGTTATTCACAGGTGAACAGTGTTCTTAGCAACCTGAATTTTTTCCTTCCTCCCGTTCTGACATCCTCAGTAGGTTGGTTTACCCTCTTGGTCCCATCTTGTCTCTGTGCTGAGATGGCTTCTATAATTTCAGAATTGCAGGCAGGTTTCAATGTCTAGTGAAGTGGCTAGTTTCTTCTCATGAAGCTTTTTTTTAAGGTTACAGGTAAACCCGTCTCCAGCAGAATTCCCCTCACGACTCATATGCGTACCTCTTAGTGGATAGGCAGATGGCCCACTGTGATTGGCTACAAGTAAAAGAGTTTCCTCCTGAGGCCTTGGAGCAGCCTGCCGGTCTGAAGAACAGTCAGCAGACCCCAGAAAAAAGGATTGGTTCTCTTAGCAAGGAAGAAGGGTAAATGGTTATCAGGTAGACTGTCAACAGAGCCTGCGGCTATTACTGCTCCCATCTCAGAAGTGAAGATACCAAGGCTAAAACGGGTAAATCGCTCATCAAGATCACACAACTTGAGTTGAACAGTGCTTTCATGCATCTCCCTTTGATATATATGTGCGTGCACCCCCTCCAGAAAAAACTTGTTTTGGTTGCTGGAGATGATCGAGATAGTTTGGAAAAAGAATCCTAGAAGAAAATACAAAATGTCTGATGCAAGACCAAGTAAAGAAGAACCTTCTAAATGAATTATTCCAGAAGAAAATACATCAGGTTCTATAAAGCAATAAAAATAGCATTTAATTTAGACAACCAGTCCTGCATGTCTGTATTGTAAAAATATATAATTAAATTGAGTCTTCCTGGCCGGTCATTTAAATCAATTTGATCAAAATAAAATCCATCTTGGGCCAAGAAATGAGCTAGAGAGGCCAAGGTTCTGTGTATGGTGTCTGTCAGACATAAATGAAAACCTTGTTTTTTTTCCTAGAGAAGGATATATTTTTTTGATCACAGCACCTGTAAGAGAAGAATGAGTAATCTCTAGAATTCTCTATTATGAGTTATTTTGAAAATAGGTTTTCACTTTCCAACACCAAGGCAACATGCAGTTTCATTATTGTTGCATTTTCTTCATGGTCCCTACCTTCCACTTTGGTATTGTATTTCAGAGGCTATGTATGTGAAGTAGCAATAGTGAAAAAGGGAAATTTCAGTGGAATTGTCATCATTACAGTGTTTTGACTGCTCATCCCTAAGTGTATTTCGGTACTTTCTCATCATAACAGACTAAGTATTAATGGTAGGAGTATCTCTTCTGTAATAAACGATTGAGTGCTTCCTACTCTTATATTTGCATTTTTAAACAGGAAAGTGAAGTTAATTTTTAGGCTTTGCCAACAGAGCTCTGTTTAAGGAGGATATTTATCTGATCTGTGCAGAACCATTTGAAAAAAATTGTGAAAAATTTAAACAGGAAAAAAAAATCTCTCATTTTGGAGGCTATCCTTGGAAAACTCAGCTCATCCTTTGCTATTTTTTTAACCTCATGCAGGATGGTTGTGCTTAGGGAACATTTCTGTGTATAGGCATTAAAGACATTTTTATTAACAGTTTTTTTTCCCCTTTGGAAAAAAATGATATTGAACAGCCCCAAGATTTTCTTTATTTAAAATAATTTAAAAAATGTAACTATGCAAAGGTGAAAACTCCTAGGCAAAATGTATTATACAACTTGTCTTTTATTATGTCTTAAAACAATTCTAAAATATAGTATAAAAAAATAATATCCTAAGGCTTCCTACACAGGAGAACATGGTAGTTAAAAAACATGGGAATCAGAGTTTCTTGAGCAAGTTACATAAACTTTGTACAGCTGTTTCCTCATCTATAAAATGGGAAATTATCATGACTATCCACAAAATTATCAGGAGAAAATTATATAATGTATGTAGAATATTTATTTAGCATAGTGCCTGACAGAGTAATTATTCAAATGTGTAGCTGCTATTATTACAATTGTTATTGTTACTACAAGCCGGAATAGAATATCTGTTATTCTACTCATGGGATTCTTACTGAATTTCTAGCAGAAATGGTTATGGCCCAACATCAGTCATAGATGCTCAGAACTTAAGCTAAGGGATCACCTAAGGAAGCCTGTTTGAGTGGGATAGTCACATGTCAATGTTCTAACTTACTTAAGTTTCAATCTTGGGCATGTACTATTTGCTCAGTAATCCATGTGCTTACTCATAAATATGTCCCGCTTTCCCTCTCAGTTCATGATAGGCTTATGATTCTCTGTCCACTTTAGTTAGGTGTAGCCACATATCTTGCATTGGCGAGTGAAATGTGAGCAGAAATGGCATTTATCACTTCCCAGAAGAAGCTCGTAAGAACCAGGGCATAAAACACATTGCTTGGTAATTGGGAGCAGTAGAGAAGGAAAGGAAGGTTGCTCTCTTAAGCCTGAATCTCGGAGGAAAGACAACACAGAGACAGTCTCTCCACTGACCCGTCATGTCGTGAAGGTGACAAATAAGCCTTGCTGCCTTGAGCCACTGAGCTTTTGGGAGTTGTTACCGCAGTATAACTGAGCTCATCCTGACAGACACACTCAGGTTGCCCCTTTAAACCCTAGCGAAAAAAATACATTATTGGTAACAGTGCATAAAATGTGTAGCTGTTTGGAGGTAGTAATTTTCAGTGACTATTTTTTGTGTGTATGCATGCGTATTATATATTATATTTACATAAGCATCAGGAGACTTAGACTCTTAAGTTAAACAGATTTATATAAAAAATTCTGGTTAAATTTCTTGTAAAATAAGATTTCCACTTCATACAGAGGAAATCAACATACCAAAATTACCAGCATTTTTTTTTCCTTTTTGGAGGGAGTCAACTGGGATGCCAAAATCAGGATTCTGGATTCAAGGCCTGAGATGATCATTAAGCAATGGATTCCCTCACGGAGAACTTATTCAGCATGGTGCCTCGAGCAGCAAAGGGTCCTTCTGAGGGTGCATGGGCTTTTATCTCTAATAATAAAATGGCCCTCCTTGACCCTTGCTGCAATGTTCCAGTTATAAACATTGGTGTTTAGTACATAGAATGTCTTAAATAATCTGTATTGAATAAATAAATGGAAGTAGTCCACAGTTCTCCAACTGTCTGGACACTTCCATGTCTGTGCTTTAAAAATAAATGTCTTTGTTTTGGGTAGTAGTTTAAAAAACCTCAGCATTAAGACATTTATTCTTTTGTAACACTTTTACATGTGACCGACCATGGACCCACAGATTTAGGCTATTTTATTTTATTTTTTTTAAACTCCTGATTTTATTTCAGCTGATTCTTCCATCTGGGTCTCTAAAACTACATTATGAAATACCTTAATTATTTAAATTAGGAACGGATTAATTATCTCCGGTGTACAAACTCAAATTAATTTCATTATTAACTTGAGTTTTAATCTTGATTAATCTTGGAGTGTTTAAGGAACCAAGTGAATTTTTTTTTATACTTAAGGAGAAGGGCATATTTGATTGTGATGAATCTCTCTTCATCACACCAATTATGCTAATAGAAGTAAGAAATTTACAGGAAAACTTTGAAGAGATTTTATAAACCAGCTAGAAACCTGTGTGTCTGGGGTTTCTGGGGGAACAATCTGTGAGTCATTTTAAAAAACAAACACACTCATCATCACAGCACATGTTGTTGCCATGGTAATTAGGCCTGTTGAGTTGGCTTGCTTATGTTCCTGTAAAGGGAAAAAAGGGGAAAGAAACTGAGAATTCAGAGCTTTGACTATCAGCTTTAATTATTGCAAGAGAGAATATAGGGTATTCTTGAAAACACCGGCACAGTCACCCTCAGAGGGAAGTGATGAAGCTCTGGCATCCTGCCTTTGTTATTGAGTGTAAGTTAGCCATATTAGTGTTGGGTGTTGTGATTCATGGGTGGGAAAGGGGCCATTTGGCATTCTCTTGAGAAAGCTGAAAGATAGGGGTTTTTATCTGATATATAATTACACATAAGTCTCTAGGGTCTACCTGGTGAACTGTCTTGTATGCAGGTGCGTAGGACTTTAATGATCCTCTAAAAGGCACGAAATGCCATTGGCATAATATTATTGCAGAATTAAAGGACCCTCGGTGCATTATTCTAATACGGTTAGAGACTGGTTTTAGTGAGGCCTTTGTTTCAGATCTGATCCCCAAATAGACCAGATATCTTTCCTGTATTTTGTGGAGTAGATGTGACTCCTTTTTCTTGGACAGCCATCTTATGACATAGGCCCCTAAGTTACAGAGGAGACCAGGAGGGTTATGTGAGCTCTGCCAAATCTCTCACCACTCCACAGGAAAATAAATCAAAGACTCTGTTGATGGACAGTAAACAGAGTTATTGGGCCAGTGGAATTGCTGTGAGAGTGATTCATTATGATTCTATATGGAGAGCAACCACCACCCTTAAAGTAAGCGTATGAATTAGTGCACATACAAAACTGTTTTTAAGAATGTTTCTAAGTTCACTTTGAGAAGTTCTATGTATCCTCTTAAATGGATAAATATACAGTAGTCCCCCGTATCTGTTCAGGATACATTTTAAGACCCCTCCAGTGGATACCTGAACAGCAGGTAGGACTGAACCCTATATATATTATGTTTTTTCCTCTACTTACATACCTTTTCACTTACTGGAGGCACTTTATGTCTTCTCTTTGGCATACCTGAAGAGTGAAGCATCCTCACTCTTGCACTTTGGAGCCATTATTAAGTAAAATAAGGGTTACTTGAACACATGCCTTGGGATACCATAACAGCCAATCCGGTAACTGAGAAGGCTACCAAGCAGCTAATGGGCAGGTAGCATATACAACATGGAGACATGGGCAAAGAGATGATTCCCATCCCAGGTGGGACGGAATGGGATGGCACGAGATTTCATCATGCCGCTCAGAATGGCATGTAATTTAAAACGTATGAGATGTTCATTTCTGGAATTTTCCATTCAATATTGTTGAACCATGGTTTACCATGGAGAGTGAAACCATGGATAAGGGAGAACTACTGTAGTACATTGACTAGAGTTGTTTTTTTTTAGAGTATTCCTCAAGCAGATTTTAAAGCAGATTTTATTTAGAGTTAAACAACTTTCCCTTATTAAAACTATTTTTCAAAATGTTTCAAATAAAGTGCCATGGGGTGTGACCAAGGGTCATACAAGCTCAGGGAGTTTGTGTGTAATCTGTGCACTGGCATAGGATGTAATAACTAGTTCTCATAACTATAGATTTCATTTTTTTTCTCGTATGTGGAAAGAAGGCAAATGTCGCCCAAACTTATTCTGTGCTATCTCAATTTTCTTAACATTAGTAAACAAAGCTTAAATTTTCCTTCTGATACTCAAAGTAATTCATGATAATTATTGAACATTTGGAAAACGCTCAAATTGCAAAGAAAAGTTAAGAATGGCCCTTTCCATTAATTAGGTTGTCGGTTGAATTGCTTGTAAGAGCCTTGATTGCTGACAAGTGCTAGGCGTTATTTCTCTTTCACATAACAATCCAGAGATGGGAGGTCCAGGGCTGGTAAGACAGCCCTCCTCCTCAAGATCGTTGAGGAACCCAGGCTTCTTACAGCACATTGTTCTGTCATTCCTATCATGTTTCCCTCACCTTATGGCCTAACACGGCTTGCCATAAGGAGCCTACTTTAACCGGCAAGAAGGGAGAAACGTGAAAGGCAAAGGCATAACCCAGAGAGACACATACCACTTTTGTAGCTATTCCTTTGAGATTTGATTCATGGCCTAGCAGCAAGGGAGGCTGGGAAAAGTCGTTCTTTTTGACATGTATGTGGCATGTGCTACTGAGAATTCAATTATAAGCATGGAACAAGAAGAGAGCAGATACTGAGACATATCTAGCAATTTCTGCCGCTCCAAGAATGTCACATAGGCAAAATATAGAAAATATATTAGAAAAATCATGTATTTGTAAATATGTATATTAGAAAAGTAGTTGAGGTCATACTGTGTATAAAATTTTATATTATCTTTCACTTAACTTTATATCATGTGCATTGTTCCTCATTTAAAGTTTTTTATTCATGTTTTAAAGTTCCATCATGTAGAGTTTCTCTGTTTTATTTAATAGATTGTATTTGGGATGCAGGCTCTTTTTAACACACGGTAATAATTCTTTTTCTGTATTTTGGATTTTACTTATTTTTGAATAAATTCAAGGAATGGCATCACTAAGACAATAATTGAGAATACATTTGAGGATCTTGATGAATAGTCCCAAACTGCTTTCCAGAGAGACCCTGCTGATTTACGCTACTGGCAATGATGGATGTGAGGGCCGGGGCACCCTCAAACAGGCTTATTTTGCAAGTCCCACTAATCATTGTTATCCCTAGGGTTCATTCTCTGAAAATAGATTGATTTTGCTCTTGGCTTGTTTTTTATTCCTTTGCTGTCATTAATCACGATAGTAGTTTTCTAATAACTTTGGCTCATTTAAAAACATATGATCCCTTAAATTTGCCTGGGAATGTAATCGGTTGGGCTGAAATTGTAGCACATGTGCCGCACTTCAGCAATGCGAGATCTCTAGAGACACTGATGTTCCTTTGGTCCTAGGAGCCCATGTGAATGGGATTTTCCCCTTAGTCAGTACTTTAGATGTGAGGTACCTCTTTGTTCTGAGATACAAGAAAATAATGGCAGAGCACCCCCTGAGGCAGAGGCAGTTTCTTTTGAGCTGGGTGCTAGATAGCTTTTCACAGGTAAAGAGGCTTCTAAACATAGGAAGTTTCTTATATATGAACCATACTCCGGCAGTCGGCAAAATTAGGCTAAATCTGCCTAACATCCTCAGAGGTCCTTAGTGCCTGGGGTACAGGTATCTCTACTGGTTTTTTTTTAAGGTATGCTATTTTTTCGAAGGTGTTATTTATTTATTTATTTTGAGAGAGAGGGGATGGGAAGAAGAGAGGGAGAGAAACATCAATGTATGAATGTATGGTTGCCTCTCCCGCGCCCCCCACTGGGGGGACCTGGTCCGCTACCTAGTCACGTGCCCTGATTGGGAATTGAACCGGCGACCCTTTGATTCACAGGCCGGCACCACTCAGTCCACTGAGCTACACCAGCCAGGGCAGGTGTCTACTTTTCAACAGTCTGCAGAAGCTTTGAATGCAAAAGACACTTTTACAACCACTGACTTGTTCATCTACGCTCTTAAAGTGCTTGATACACACAAAGGGTACTCCAACTCTGCCCCTAACACAGGGAGAAAGAGTGTGACCTTGGTCCTGCTGGGAGGAAATTGGGTGAGGACAGGGGGGAAGCTTGTTTTTATTTGTCTCACCGGGACACAGCCTCTGTCACTGAGAACTCTGCTTCCCCTAGGGACCCCAAAACAACTTTGTGTTTTCATGTAGTCTGGCAGGCTAGGGATGTTCACAAAGAAAAGAACTCCTATTTGCACAAATATGTTTGTTAAAAGGAAAACAGTTAACAAAATGTCTGCTTCTTGGCTCAGAAATGTAAACCTGTTAGATCTTCCTGCTCTTAGAGTCATTTGGCCACCACCCAATCCCACTTACAGAAACATTCATTTACTTTTTCAGCTCTTATGTATCATGTTATTCCTCCTTTTTCTAAACAACACATTCTCCTCTCTGCTTTTTTGACAGCCAGATCTGCCCGTGAGCCTCAGGCTTTGGGAACTGAAAAGGTAAGGATTCTGAAATATTTTCTTCTAGGATCTTTTTGAATCTAGCCAGAACTTCAAAAGGAAAATAAATATCTTAAATGATGCTATAGATGAAAACATTTAACATGTGATATTTATCAAACCTTCATAGTGTCTTTAGCAATATTGACGTGACTTCAGGATTTAAGGGGAAAAAATGGCTCTCCTTGAAATCAGACTTCTCACCCAGGTTTCCCTGTTTCCTTCTGAAAACCTGAGCTGGAGACCTTTGAGGTCACCGCCCTACCAAAATGTATTTCTGCGGGCACTAAACATGACTAATTTGGGTGCAGCCTTCGAGAACATACCCTGTGAAAGAGAGACGTTGGCTAGATCTAAGATTACATCAGAGAAGGGTAAACCCTGTTGTTAGCAGACTGTAGGGGCTTTTCCAGATGCAATGACATTAACTACAATAAAAGGTCAATTTAATGCTGGTGGGTTTCTTCTTGAGGAAGCTGAGTTGGCTTTTGAAACTAGCTAAAGCCATTTTAATCAGGCTGTAGATTTGAAAGGTCACCATATTGCTGAGGCAGGTGATAACGTGTGCTCTCTCCCCAACCAAAACGGCTTCCTCTAGTCAGTGACTTGGATTGTCACCCTCTCTTTTAAAATTTAACTTTACTATGAAAAATTGCAAGCATAGACCAAAAGAGAGAGAATAATATAATGAACTTCCATATCTGTATTCATTTAATTTTAACAGTTATCAACCCGTGACTGGTATAGTTTTATTTATATCCCACCCACTTTTCTTCTTTCCTCATTGGATAGATGGCAGTGGCTTGAATTGCATTGTTGAATCTTTAATTATTTATTTACATAGTTATTCAGTGGCTACAGCAAAATACTAATAAGAAATAAAACCTACTTACAACCTGACTTAGCTTACTGGAGCTAGTCTTTTATCCACTTAGCCTTTCAGCAAATATTTAGTATTTACTGGTGTCGGAACCTTCTTAAGATAAGGGAGCCAATTTTCCCAACCTCACATTTATGAAGTCCTCAAAGTTGGACTTCTAACATATCCAAATGGGGTTATCTGTTAGAGACAACACTGACAAAATGAAAAGATGACACTCATCATATAACTTTAATTGTTAAATGTCAACATTTGAAATGTACCACAATTTTTAAAACCCATTTTGACTTTTCTTTGCACTTAATATACTAGAAACTTAAAAATGCAAAAACACTTCCCAGCGCTCTCATGTACCTTCTTATTTTATCATACATGTTTGTCCACTTATCTGCCTCCCTTTCAAGAATATGAGCTCTAAGAAAGCATTTTGCCTTCGGCCTCTAGAGAGGTGTCTGGTACTTGTTGCATATTTAATACAACTGTTGAATGAATGAACAAATGAGTGAATGCCAGCTTCTGGGAGTATGAAGATGCAAACACACAGGCTGCATCCCAGAGTTGCTCAGTCTCGTGGGAGAGAGGACCTCGCCAAAGGGGGCTCTCGGAGCAGAGTGCTGTGGGTGAGGGAGGAGAGGGCTAACTTGGTGGGGAGTTTGGTAAGAGGCTTGATGACCAAGGGGATATTTATTTGAGCTATGACACGAAGTGCCACCAGTCAGAAAAGTTAGAGAAAAGCATTCTGGGAATAAGGAATCACATGTGAAAGGAATCACAAAGGCCCCAAAGAGCATGGTGGAAACTTTAGCAACTTACAGCAGTGAGGATGTAGTTGGGATGTAGCCGACTGAAGAGTTATGGCTTGAGAAGCGGGCCGATGAAGCTTAAGTGAGATCCTAAGTGCCAGGCCCAAGAGTGGATTCTAGTTTGTCTGGGAAGACAGAGAAGGACACATAATTCTTTTTAAGGATAATTCCTTAACCTACATTGTAAGGTATAAAAATGTGGAGAAAGACTAATGGAAAGGAGACTGGTAGAGGCCTTGGGTTTGGAAATGATGGGAGAACTGATGGAACTGCTGACCTAGGATGAGAAGGGAAGGGACAGAAGACCCCTGGAATAACTGCCAGGTTTCTCTTTTGGGAGACCATGTGGGTCGTGATAACTGGGATACAAATCCCGGAAGAAAGGATTCAGCTCTGCGGCATGGCCATGTCCAGGTAGATATGTCCAGTAGGCTGCTCATAGATGGGTACCAAGCAGAGGTTCACAGTTCAGACTGCCCATCAGAATCTCCAGGGGAAATTCGAAAGCACCCATATGCAGGCCCTATCCCGACCAGCTTAATCAGAATCCCTGGGGGCGGGGCCTAGGCACCTGCAGTTTTTAAAAGTTTTCCAGGTATTTTAATATGCAGCCAGGTTGAGAATCCCTGGTCTAGAGCTTATTAAACAAAAGACCTTCGTACGTCTGCTTTTAAGACCATGTGTAGCCTTCGCTTCTCCATAATGAGGTTCTTTTGGAGTTCAGTTCTTAACATGTTACAGGTGAGTAACAAGCTATCCCTACATCTGACCAAATTTTACTCATAATGAAGACAGCTTTATAAGTATTTGATATGCCTTGTCTCATATTTGGGTTGATTTCTTTCATGCTAATAAATGTTCTTAAATGGTTTAAATCAGTCCAAGCAGAATTTCTCAATGGGGGCTGTGGCCATGTTGAATGGAATAATTCCTCACTGTTCTCTTCGTTATCCTGTCCTTGGCTCACATAAGGCCAGGGGCATCTTCCAGTCATTGTGATATTCAGAGGCATTGAGAACTACTGTGTCCTAGCAAACAGCTTTAAAGAGATTATTTGGCATTTTCTACTCTCACCTTAAAAGCACTTTTGCTTCTTGCAAAATTATTGGTTTCAGTTATGCTCAGTGGTTCTTTACTTAAGTGGTCTCTGTGCTAACAAACTAAGGAAAGGAACTAAAAAAGTAGATGTGTAAAAGGAAGTATTGTTTTGTACTGTTGGAGGGATTTTGAACATATTTGCTCTAGTACTGAATCTATATTTTAAGTCTATACAGAGAAGCAAATTAAACACTAGGTAAACAGTGGTCAAATATTGGGGTTTAAAGCAAAATACTACTGAGACATCATGCAAATTGAATAGCAACAATGACGAAAAATGCACTTATTTCCTATTGCTGCTGTAACAAACTGTTGCCAACAGTGGTATAAAACAAGACAAATTTATTACCTTACAGTTCTTCCCCTTAGTTCTATAGGGATCTTTCTGGGCTAAAAGCAAAGTAACAACAGAGCTGCATTCCTTTGTGGAGGCTCTAGCAGAGAATTCATTTCTTTGACTAATGGCTTCTAGGGTCTCCTTTCCTCCATCTTTAAAGGAAGCAACATTGCATCGCTGTGGCATTCTGCCATAATGACATCTAATTCTGAACTCATCCAGGAAAAGTTCTTTGATTTTAAGTACCCATGTCATAAGATTGGGCATACCTGGATCACCTAGGATAAATCTCTCCTTCTCAAGGTCCTTAATTTAATCACATCTCCAAAGTCCCTTTATCCATGTAAGGTTACATATTGGCAGGTTCTAAGGATTAGGACATGAACCTATTTAGGGGCTATTATCTGCCTACTCCCAAGTAATTAATTGTTTTAATGCCTCAAGTAGCAGAGATAAAATTCTCTAACATTTTGAGAAGTTTTAGGGTTCTCAAGTTATGAAGCAAGTTCTTGTCTTGACTCCGCAAATCTTGTTTTCTAGATGCAGGCACTGAAGTCTTTTGGTTTTCTTGGAGTGCTTGGCATTGGATCAAATGGACAGATTGAAGGCCAAGGGCTCCTTTCTTGGCCAGACTTTCAGCTACTATGGGTGTGGCCTCTGGAGAGGATGCTGCTTTTGGCATTTTTCCAACTCTGAAAAGTTTGCCTGCAGTGTGCAGGTTCCAAAGTGTTTGAATAGCAGCAAAGAAATGTGAGATTTTTATTTCGTGCTGTTATGTCTGCCTGCCATACTTTATTTATTAGCCTTTAGGATGTGAAAACTGAAGGGAAATAATAGCATAATAATTCAGAGCCTCACTGGAGTGGTATTTATGACAGCTAACTTCTAGGTATGGTTTAATTTCCTCCATGCATTAGATAGGCCATCCCCCCACAAGGTAAGAAAGCATTTCTTACCTAGTGAATGAAATGGATCACTGAGTTAACAGAAAAGAATGTAGCTAGCATTTTTTGATGGAGATTTAAAATCTTTCAGCTATTTTTAGACCAAGTCCCCATTCTATCCACTTGTAGACATTTCAGCACTGCAGATCTGAGGACCAAACCTAGGGCTGCAGAAGAGTAACAAACTATCCTTATTTGTCCAAGACTGAGGTGTTTCCTATTCACGGGACCCAGTGCTGAAACTAAGAGAGTCGCAGGACAAATCAAGACAGTTGGTCAACCCCCATGTCTAACAAATGGCTCTAGGGGAAAGTGGCTGTCATGTTGATGAACTAAAATAGGAATTTTGATTGAATTAAACAATTACAACAACCTCAGAGTTTGGGCTGATGATAGGGGCAAACATGTTTGCCCAAATCAACTTTAAAAAAAACCCTAAGAGTCAGAACTAAGAACCAGCAACATTTATCAAATTCGTAGCCCACCCTTGCAGTTCTCCAGTGTTACCGGCTTGCTCCTGCGCAATGCCTCTGATGGTCTCAGCTTCAGTTACTTTACAATAGATGTGACCATAGGACCTCAGTGAGTCCTTTTTAGCACATCAACATGTATGGAAATTATAAAACCCAAGTTTATCAAAGCAGCACGAAGCTCTCTTAGCTTGAACCCTACCTCTGGAGAACAAAACTGGACTTTTCCCCTGTAAGGGACAGCATAGACTATTCATTCAGAAATAGATGAGTATTAGGTACTCATAAGTATTGAATGTCCCCAGGGGAAGGGATTGGAGTGGATAATATCTTGGAGTCTTCTCCAGCTCTAAGAGCTTAGCGCTTCTTTTGCCCCCCATTGTAGAGCATACACTACATAATGATATAAGTGGCTATACCTGGGTAAAGACTTGGTTCCCTTCCTGCTCCCCCCAGACCCTACTCTGTCATCCATAGCAAAGCCAGACTGAGAAAGCAGGAATACTGAAGGTCCTAGGACCTCGTCGCTTACATTTCTGTGGCCTTATTTTGGAGATTTTTGCTCTCTAAGCCATTGGGACTAAGCAGAGGACTGTTAAGTGTACTTGCAAGAGCAATAACCTAGCTTTTCCCATAGTAGACATTTGACTTTTAGGAGCTGATATTTATTTGCTTGTTTGTTTGTTTATATTGACTTGTTCTCTATCTTCCAAACTGTCCTAGTTGATAGGTACAAAGAATTCTCTTTCAGTTCTTTATTCTTTCTGGTCCACATAAAGATTGAGCACTATCGGTTATAGAGGTGAGACCTGGGTTTCTGATGACGAGGGTAGGCCTGAGAGAGAATTGTGAATTATTCTGATATCCTCCACACTCCGTTTTTGGGTTCCTTTCTTGTAGGACTCCCAGTATTTGTTTTATTTTCAGACCAGCCTCATTTCAGCTTTGAACCTCTGTTGTTGTTGTTGTTGTTGTTGTTGTTGTTGTTTTTGTGAATCAAGCAAATTCCAGCAGAAATGAAAGCGGGTCGAATCATGGCGCTGTCATCGAAACCAATTATTTTATTCTTTTCCAAAGTGAAATAAGAGAGTAAATATAAATAAGAGATCCAAATGACTACTCTATGTACAGGGTTTCTTTGGGGACAATAGAAAGACCTGGGAACTAGATGGAGGTGATGACTGTGTACATCATAAATGTACTAAATGCCTTTTACCTGAACACTTTGAAATGGTAAATGGTTACTCTTATGCTATGTGAATTTTCCCTCAATTAAAAAAAAAAAGTTGATTGAACTTCAAGAGTTTTTTTTAAGACTGTTTCTCATCTTAAAATTCTGGAAGATGTTTGAATCCATTTTATTATCTTTACATTAAATTTCTAGACCAAAATTGTTGTTCTATCCTGTCCCATTACTGGGAGAAGATATTTAGACCTAAAAGTGTATGCAAAACAGAGCTAATGAGAAAAATCTCTAGAAGGTGAAAGAGGAACATTTCTGTGCTGGCCGATGTGGCTTACCAGGTTGGAGCATTGTCCCATAAAGCAGGTTCGATTCCCAGTCAGGGCACACAACTAGGTTGCAGCTTCCGTCCCTGGTTGGGGCATGTAGGAGAGGCAACCGACCGATGTTTCTCTCTCACATCGGTGTTTCTCTCCCTCTCTCTCTTCCCCTCTTTCCCCCTCTCTCTAGAATCAATAAGCATATCCTCAGGTGATGATTTAAAAAAAAAAAAAATAGGGACACCCCTGAGAGTTAAGACACTATTAAGATACATAGTTTTTGTTACTGGATTATAGGCTGGCCTATACTTTGCAAAGTTGATCTCAATAAAAATTTGTTTTTTTAAGTGTAACAATTTAAAACACTGGACTTTCTTCCACCTCTCAGGGGATAGAAGTTCTGTCAGTTAAGCTGGAAAGTTTTTTAATATCCTGTAGTAGCAGACTGCAATTGGATACGATAAATGGAAAGATGTAGCAACTTTAATGAAATGTGAGCATAGGAACAAATTTCACACAAATGTCTTTTATTAAAACATCCTTAGATAGCCTCAAGGGCTGTCACCTGACCAAAGTCTGATAGCAACTGCCTTAGGGATGACTCCATAAGGTCTCTATACACAATCTTTGGTTTAATGATGAAGCGTTAAGGTTTTTAATTCCTTCTAGATTCAGAGACAACCATTTTGACCTTTCTACAGAGATGTAACCAGGCAACCAGTATAGCACTTTACCAGTGCATAGCATCCAAAGTTCATAGCTCTTATGTCATTTTTAAAAATGCTATTTAAATCTGTCTTTTAGCTTTGGCATATGCTGCCATGTAACCTTTAATTTCTTAGAAAATATCATGCAAACCCCCAGCTCTAAAATAGAATGGTTCCTAGAAGCCCAGCGTCCTCTGATATTTGGAAGGAAGTGTGTTTACGAGAACAGTGGTAATAGAGTTGAGATGTAGCCGCATGCCCTGTGCTTTATCATTGGGAATTAAGAAACTAGGTTTCATTTTTGGCATGTGAATGTATAAAAGTTTGAAACCATCTCCTCAGCAGGTGGTAATGAGCATTCCTAACAAAGTGATTGATGGAAAACATACATTCACAGAGATGAAAGCTTGCTTTCATTCTAGTGAAGTTGATTTCACCTTGCTGGATAGGTGGTAACTAGAAATACCTAGTACGATCAACAAACAAGAACGTATTGAAAGCTTATGATGTGTCAGACACCATACTGGGTATATACCATGTTTCTTTTCTGCGATAACCATGCTTTTAATTTTTTCAATTTTTTTATTATGAAAGGAATTTATGTGTAAGATTTTTAAAATTCAAGTGGTAGACGTGGGAATAAATGAAAACTAGAAGTTTCTCTTCAAACACTAACTTCTAGCCCAACTCCCTAGAGGGGAACACTGTTAATAGTTTCTTGTGTGTTCCAGAAATTTTTATCTACTTGTTAATCTGTATTGAAAAAAATGACTATGGTAAGTGCCATTAAACCATCTGTTCATAAGCTTATTTTCTGGACTATATATTTAAATTTCGAGATACTACTTGATACTTCTTTTTGAAATGTGCCTTTTAAAATTGAAAAAGTGAAAATGTCGGAACCAAATGGATGCTATTAGAGGGCTGGTGGTGGAGAGAACTATCACTGAAAAATGTCAGCATGTAATTTTAGCCTTCATAGAATTTACATACAGAACTTAAGGCATAAACCTTACAGTAGTTCATTATAATTTTCAGAGTCATCTGGTGTACATTATCTCCGTTTGTCCTTTCGATGGCCCTGTGGTGTAGGAATTGTTTACTTTATGTTATGAAGGAGGAAGCTGTGGTTCCCAGAGGTTAAGTAACTTGCCCATGAACACAGCTGAAGAGTGACAGGATCATTTCTAGAACATGAGGCTTTTCCACGTTTTACTCCTGAACCAGACCACACTGGTAACTGTGGGGAAAAGCGAGGCACGGAAACACGTTTGTGGCTGGAGCGGCGATAGGCCGTGAAGTACAGGGGAGGGGCGCTGGCCTTGCAGTCCACAGATGGGCCATGAAGTCGTTCTGATTCTGTCCCGTGGGCAGATTATTTAACGAAGTACATACAAATTCAGGTGGCTGGCTCTCTTCTCCCAGGTCCCTCACTAGCTATGTGTCTATTCCTGTTTCGTTTGTTTGTTTGGGTGATACTGGCCACAGGGGTGGGGGCTTGACCCAAGCAAGTATTTCAAACCCAGACCACAGAAGTTGATTCAAAGGGTAAACATGCAACCCATCAGAGGCCAATAAGTTCTTCTGCTGGAATTTTCTGACTCAAGATGAGAAGAGAGGCCCCAAGGCAGTAAGAAGGACACAAGGCCATGTTTCAGTCTGTTGAGAGAATGAAGTCCAGTGCACAGAGGGGAAGCCAAAGAGAAAATAGATAAAGGCAATGGTGAGAGCAAAGTAACAATTGGAGTCTGTGAATCCAGTTGATGTGAGACAGTTCATTTCCCTTTTTTTTTTTTGGCCTAAGCTAATTTAAATTGCTATTAAAAGAGTCCTGACTGGTTTCTGTAGGCCTTTGTTTTCTCATCTATAAAATGGGGGTTATAATATTTGTCCTGACTATATCTAAATGAGAGTAATCCCCACTTATCCACAGGGGATACATTTGAAGACCCCCAGTAGATTCCTGAAACCTTGGATAGTACCAAACCCTATATACAAGGTCTGTCCAGAAGGTATCCAGCCATGTGTTATGAAAAACGGAGACATTTATTGAAGAAGATACAAAACACAAGAAAGATTGTACGTAGGACAATGACGCCTCAGTCCCCTTCAAAGCAGGCACCTTGGGAGAACTACCTCATGTAGTTCTCCCAGTCACCATCAGCTGCCCCATCGTATTTTCCTGAATCTCATTGATGGTCTGAAGTCTCTTCCCTTTTAAAGGTGATTTTATTTTGGGAAAAAGCCAGAAGTCTCAGGGCCAAATTTGAGATAGGGGGGTGCTGAGTCACCTGGGTGACTTGATGTTTCACAAAAAAACTGCATAAGACCTGATGCATGAGGGGGTGCATTGTCCATGATGAAGCTGCCAATCACCAGCTGCCAATAGCTGCAGCCTTCTGAATCATCTGAATAGTTTCCATGGAGGGCTGTTCAAGTTTAATGCAAAATTTGATGGAGATTCTTTGCTCTACTCGCCCAGTCATTTTGAATGTGACAGCTACATGGTACACATGCTCACTCAATGACATCTACCACCCCTACTGTCTTGTACAGTGAAGTTGTCATTGTTCACTCATGGGCACTCCAGTCCCCTTTGCTTGGCTGCCAGGTTACATCGATGTGGTGCAAACTGTTCTCATTATATTAACCAATGGCTGGACTTTTTCCAGACAGACCTCATATGCTGTTTTTTTCCTATATGTATGATAAAGTTTAATGTAAGAATTAGGCACAGTAAGAGATTAACAATGACAACTAATAATAAAATAGAACAATTTTAACAATATCCTATAATAAAAGTTATATGAATGCAATCTCTCAAAATATCTTCATGTACTTCATTCACCCTTCTTCTGATGATGATGTGGGAGAACGCAGTGCCTATGTGAGGAGATGAAGTGAGGCGGGTGATACAAGCATTGCGACTAGTGCTAGCCTGTTACAAAGGTTCACAAACACTGTGAAACCATAACAGTTGATCTGATAACTGAGACAGCTACTAAGTGACTAATGGGTGGGTAGCGGATACAGTGAGGATACTCTGGACAAAGGGATGAATCATGTTCTAGGTGGGATGGAGCTGGATAGCATGAGATTTCATCATGTTATTCAGAACAGTATGCAATTTAAAATTTATGAATTGTTCATTTCTGGAATTTTCCATTTACTATTTTCAGGCCTACAGTTGACTGGGGGTAACTGAAACTATGAAAGGCAAAGCTGTGGATAAGGGGGGACTACTATACTATAAAGATCAGTTGAGATAATGAATAGGAAAGCACTTCGTAGTTGTAAAATGCTACATAACTATAGGATGGTATTATTCATTGATATGTTGCATTGAGTTAGGAAAACTTGAAAGAATGAAATAAAGAAAATAAGAAGAGCTTTGTAAGAGCCATCTGGTATTGTGAAGAATTAAAAGGAAGCTGCCAGAGTTCCCCAAATTTTCTTTTAATTTCAAAGACTCTTACATTCTTACAGATAGTCATAATGAATAAAAGGATAGCTCTTACCTCACCAATTCAAGTTTATTCAATGAATTTCTCATATTTACCTGTGACCCCAATCTATGGCAAATACACACACATACACACACAAAACAAAAATAAACAAAATGCCATATTAAGATTTCAATATTTTAACTTTTTCACTTCAAACAACTTTACAGATTCATGCTAAGTGACATTTTGGCTTCATCAGAGAAAAATCATCAAAGAAAATGGATCTTAAAGTAGCTATTGTAGTAATTCTTCACTTGGGAATGATATAGTTGGGGGTGATTTTGGAGATGGGAGGTTAGTTATTTTGAGCTTAGATGGGCTCAAGGTCCTTTTTTTTTCCTTAAAAACTTATATCTTTGATATAAGCTCTAAGAAATCACAGTCTGCTTGAGATTATAGTGTGTGTACAACCCAGGATGCCTTACTGCACCTTCATAACATTTGTTACTACCTATGAAATACCTCTCAATGAGGGAAAACAGGGCACCTGTGAAATCTGTCCTCTCTCTCGTATTTGCTGTTTAGACCATTTTTGTTGTAGCAAATGTCTCTTCCTTCATATTTGGTAATAGCATTCCAAAAGTGGTTTGAAGTCTCACTCTTAGTAGAATAGCGTATGCAGAAAGTTGGAAGGCACCATGGAAATAAGATTTGTAAGTATGAAGAAATATGATATAGCAACCTGAAGATGAATGAAGAGATGTTTTACATCTCTTACATTTTAAAATCTGGGAAATGAGAAATGTATCCGCCACCTCTACTGTTCTTACAAATCTATGTGAATATGCCTTTGCCTTACACAGTAGTGGCCGATGCAGCGAGACCAAGTCAGTAGTGTTTGACCACATGTCACCTGACCATTGTATACCTTTGCCTGAGTATGACATCAACTCTGTGAAAGTCAGTATTTTCCTGTCAACTGATGACTTGGAATAAGTTCATTTTCTGAATAGCCCTCAGAAAATGTCAGCTGTGTTGGGAACAACCTCAAACTGACTAATTTTAGCAGAGCTTAATAAAGAGAATATTTGCAAGCACATAGGGAGAGTATGTCTTTAGGGCTCCATTACCACCCGTTGGCCTAAAAGGATGAGGACTGGGATGAGAGGACCCCCTGTGTGGAACTGTGGCCCCCAGGAAAAGGGTTAGCCAGATTGTAAAGACATGGTAGGCAGGGATCCCAGGAAACAAATACCCTGAAATGATTCTCCTCCCTCCCTCTGATCTGCTTGTGTTTCCCATTGACCAAATCTAATGGGAAGACAAAGAACAAGATAGCCTTGCCGGTGAGTCCATACAGTTTGGTTTCCTAGGGCACAGAGCTGAGTGGAACAGAATGAAGGATAAATCTGGAAGGGCAAGTAGAACACGCAATATCCAACATAGCTAACCTTCATTATTAGTCTTTTGTGAAAGAAATGGCACTCTTTCCTCCCCCAAAATCTAGCTATCTTACAAAAAGAAATTGTTTTAACCAACTTTCACTTGTTAATTAAATTTACTTAATCCAAGTCATAACTCAAGTTCAAATGGGCCACAATACAATGGTAGCATTTGGGTGAAGGTCAGTTGTTTGTGTGGTGAAAGATGGCCTGGAGGAAGAAAACCACTCTCATGTTCGTCCTGTTCGGAGATGGGCTGACAACCTTAACTTAAAGTTCAAGTTTTGTGAAAGGAGCAGCGAAAAGGAGGTAGCGACTCTGAATAGTCCATGGCTGGCTCTTGGGTCTCTCATATTCAAAGGAGTTACTATTGAAAATGCCTGGCAAGTGGGTTGAACGGCCAGTTTTTTGTTTTGTCCAGCTTGCTTTTCATCTCAAACCATTTTCAGTCATTTGACCAAAGGACCGGGGCCATTTGCCTTGATCTAATCTAGGTTAACACTCTGATCCACTGAAAATGAATAAGTCAACTGAATCAAATAAATCTCCATAATTGGAGAGGTATTTGTGGCAACATACAATGACAGGTGAAAGAAAACAAATTTGGAATGCCACACCCTAAAGCATAAACCTCTTCTATGGACCAGAAGATTCCCTGACTTTGGAAATTCTGGGATGCAGGGATTTCAGAAAAAAAGAACTGGGTCTGTAATGGGAACAGCGAGAGGCAGTGTGGTCTAGTGAAAAGAACATGGATTTGGTTGTTAAGAAGAGACCTGAGTTTCATACTGACTGCAGCTGCCTTGGCAAATTGCTGACCTCTCTTGATCTCAGGTTTCCTTGTGTGCAAAATAATAATTTGACTTGTTATAAAATTAATTGAAACTTTATATGCAAAATGAAGGCAGTGTTTTCCACACAGCAGTCATTCAAATACTTCTTGGGGGTAAGCTCACTTTTTAAATAATATTGTTTCTTAACAGCTTTATCAAGGTATAATTGACATACAATAAGTGATACATAATTAAAGTTGATGTATTTTGACTGCATAAATCCATAGAGCTATTACCACAATCAAGATAATGAACATATCCATCCTAAGTTTCCTCATGCCCAGTAGCAATATCTCCTTCCCAACCTCATCTCCAGGTAACCACTGACCTGCTGTGTCACTCTGGAAGAGTTTGCATTTTCTAGAATTTTATATAAATGCAGTTATATATTATGTTATAAAATTCCAGGAGAAAATGGCTTCTTTTGTTCAGTATATTTACATGGAGATACATTCACATTGCATGTATCAATAGTTTATCACTGAATAGTGACCTATTGGATTGCTGTATCACAATTTGTTTATCTTCTCACTTATTAGAGGAAATTACTCAATTATGCTTTAATTCTGTTTCCACTCTTCTTCTTTTATTAATAGTATGAGAAAGATTTTTCACATATTTCATGTTACCACCACTGGCATTCTCATTAACATCCTCCAGGAGTAGCACGATTTGCAAGAATCGGGTATAAATGCACATATAACAATAATTGTGTTCGTTAACCTCTGGTTTAGGTTGAGTTCTAACTGGTTTAATTCCTTCTGCTTCCTAGACTTTCTTTTGTTCTTTGTCATAAACAAGCAGCCTGGAGGAAACTCAAATACCATCAACTGATGAGCTGATGAAATTATGGTGTATCTCTACAATAAAGTATTATTTTCCATAAAAAGGAAAGAAAAACAGATTCTTACTTGTAACATGGATGAACTTTGAAACGATTATATTAAATGAAAGAGACCAGACACAATAGACCACATGTTATATGCTGATTTCTTGAAATGTCCAAAGTAGGCGAATCCATAGAGACAGAAAGTAGATTAGTGTTTCCGGGGCTGGGGGAGGGGGAGAAGTGGGCGTGACTGCTAATGGATATGGGTTTTCTCGTTGGGGTAATGAAAATGTCCTGGAATTTGATAGTGGTGATAGATACACAACTCTGTAAATCTGCTAAAAAGCACTCCATTGTATGCTTTAAAAGAGTGAATTTTATTGTGTATAGTATATTTCAACATTTCAATAAGGCTGCCACTTTTTTTTTTTTAAGAGAGAGAGGGGAAAGGAGGGAGAAGAGAGGGAGAGAATCATCAGTTGGATACCCCAACTGGGGTCTGAACCTGCAACCCAGGCATGTGTCCTGACTGGGAATCAAATCGGCGACCCTGTGGTTTGCACGGTGATGCCTAACCAACCGAGCCACACCGGTCAGGGCAAGAGGGGCTGTAAGTTTTAAAAAGCAATCTATGAAACTTTACTTGGATAAAAACATCAAGAGCAGCAATTAATCTAACTTCTCTCTTTTTTGTTTGTGGAGAGGAAAACTCACAGCTGTTTACCTCATTGATCCAGGTCTTGAGCACAAAGTGGAACTTGCCAGCATTAGGGAGCAAAAAGGTCACATCTGCAATGCGTCATATTTTTGGAGGTAGTTCAGTATCATGTTATTTTGGTTTTCTTGGGATAGTAAAGGGCCTGCAGCTACCTTGACATTTTTGTCTTTTCCTTTCCTTTTAAAAATAACATGCATTCAGATTGTCTAGTCACCCCTTCCTCTAGCCTTAGTTAGTTAAGCTAGTTACAGGATATCCTGTCAGTAAAGATTCTTAGCTAAATCATATTATTTACCAAACTCCTAGCAGCAGCAGATAGAATAAGTAGAGTAGAAGTCCAAATACTCAAAATAATCCTTGGAAAGGAAAAGAAGCCAGTAGCTCAGAATTAGCAGTGGTTTCAAGCAGCTGTGGAGGATGGGAATGAGGACAGACTTCCTCCCTTTCTAATTGTCTTCCTTCACCTGGTGAAACACCGCCTTATTTAGAGCGCTTCTAGCTATTCAGGTGCTGTGAATCAGGAGCCCCATTGTCACATCTGGAAGCAGAGCTCTGCCTGGTATATTCCCAAGAAATCAGTGTTCCCTGGGGCCTTGTGTTTTGTCATTGAGAAAAAGGCTGTTTTCCCTGCTCTTAAAAATTTTACCAGCCAAAGTTTGAATTTTGATGTTATTTAGTTTGAAGTACAAAGTAAATGAAAGGCATTAACCTAAGGTGAAAGCAAAACCATGTAATGCTACTCAGAAATGTTACCTTTGATTTCGGCTATAACTTAGCAAATAAAGCTTTCCTAAGATGGCTTGAAAAATTTTATGTCGATATGAGTGTTTATCTTGCATTTTCTGTTATATTCTCTCCAGCTCCTGGTGCAATAAAAAAAAAAAAAATGCATACAAGAACTTTCTGTTTTATCCTGGCCCTGGGAGAGCATGGGTCCCAGGGATGGGCCTCTGAGTGTTACTCTAGAAATATATCTATTGATTTATATGTTAAGTATTTACAATGCAGAGGATACCTGAAAGATAGTTAAGTGGCTTCTCTAGTAATGGGATGGGCTTTGTAGGCATGAGCTGACCGTGACCTAGATTCTTTCTGTGTATACATTCATGTGTGAAATGTACTATACGTTAAAGCATATATGCATGTATACACATACACACACTGAAAGACTATTAGACAAACACATATATTCCTTCTCTTCCCTCTCAGCTTTATTGATCGGAATCACTTAAAAATTGCTTTTAATTAACTTTTTGTTTAAGTACAGTTGGTATACAATTTTATATTAGTTTGGTTATATTACTTTCACATGTATAATATAGTGATTCAACATTTTTATAACTTATAATGTGATCACCCCACTCCTTCTAGTAATCATTTGTCACCGTGTAAACTTTGACTATAGTCCCCTTTCCCTTTTCACTCACCTGTTCATGAATGTATAAAGATTTAAAGAAAGTATTTATATTACACAGCAATAAAAAAAGAATGAAATCTTGCCATTTGCAACAATATGATATCATGTCAAGTTAACTGTCAAACAGAGAAAGACAAATACTGCAGAGTTTCACTTATATGTGTAATTTAAACATAAAACAAGTGGCCTGGCTGGTGTGGCTCAGTGGCAGAGCCCTGACCTACAAACCAAAGGGTTGCTGGTTTGATCCCCAGTTAGGGCACATGCCTGGGTTGTGGGCCAGGTCCCCACGAGAGGGTGTACGAGAGGCAACCACGCACTGATGTTTCTCTCCCTCTCTCACTCCCTTCCTCTCTGTCTAAAAATAAATAAGCAAAATCTTTAAAAAATAATAAAAATAATAAAAGCAAAACAAGCAAACAAAACAAAAATAGACTCATAGAAACAATGATCAGATCACTTTTAAAGACTCCTGTTTGCCTTCCCCCAAGCCCTTCCTCCTTTATTCCCCTTCCTAGAAAGGGAATTTATTATTTGTCATTCTTCTGCTTTTTCTATATTGTTTAATGTGAACAGTTTTGGAAATGGAATCATGCTTTTTCTCTGGTTTGAATTTTTACCCAACATTATGTTTTGAGATTCACTCAGGTGGATGTGTGTCGTTATAGGTCTCTCATTTTCACCATTATTTAGTATTAATCAGTACATCAGTATTGTTCTTTCACCATATGAAATATACCACCCTTCACCCATTCTGTCCACTCGTGGCATTCAGGTGACTGCCAGTTTTTTGATCCCATAAAAATGCTGCTGTGACAGTGGTATACATGTCTCCTATTCCTCATCCAGGGATTTTTCTAGGACATTTACTTTGGAGTTTAGTTGTAAGATCATAGAATATGAATTGCTCAACTTTATTCAGTAATGCTAAATTGTTTTAAGGTGATTACACCAATCGACTCTTCATTATCTATGTAAAAGTGTTCCTATGACTTCACTTGTCAATATTATTCTCTGACTCTTCATTTTTACTTGTCAGTAATGTTCTCTGAATTTCAGTTTTGTTGCAGCTATGTTATGAAATTCCTTTTGTAAATAACAAAAATTGGTTTGATTTTATTTTAAACTATATTAATGAAAAAGACCAGGAAAGAAATTTTTGTTTACTACATTTGATAAAGTTAAATGGAGCACTGTTGTAGATTGTGCCCCTAGATGTATGTTTTCAAGTAATATCCACATTGATAGTCTCATTTCTTTTCTATTTAAAAAAATTTTAATTATTACATATTTTAATTTGCAAGCTTTTTAACAAGTGAAACAGTACAAAGATGCGTAGAAGTTTATTCCCCATTTTTTCCTTATCTCTCCCCTCCCCCAGGTAACCAATATTAATGCCTTGGAGTATATCATTCTACATTTTTTATGCTTATAAATATATAATAAATTTACATAAACTGATGAGACTGCCATTTTATTAGCTCCAAAGCAGTTGAATATCATCAATTTCGTGTGGTTCAGTCACATACATACCAGCAGTTTCTTATAGTTCAGTAACACATGTGTGCATATTGTGTCTTCGAGGACTTTTTTTCAAATATAAGCATTGCCATGCAACTATGTCTCACATTCAAATGTCACAGACATTTATCCACCTCATAGGTGTGACTCTGACTGACTCACATTCATGATTGCATAGTGTCCACTCCTCTGCCCCTATGGAGAGAAATGAGCATAGTTTCCCTTGGTTGTGGTTGTGTTTTGTCTAATTAACCTGTCCCTATATCCTGGTGCCTCACTCTGCTTGAATCTCAAAGGCAGCGGGGTTGGGGGAGGGGGGTGGGGGAGTTGTTGAGTCAAAGGCACATGCATCTTAAATTTTAAAGTATGTTGCTACATTTCTTTCTAAAAAAAAGTTATATCATTTCAGGCTTTTATTAACAAGTATGAGATTACTAGTTTTCTATATTCTAGTCATTCTGGTATTACTACTCTGCTGGGTAGAGAATGATAATCTATTTTCAATTACATTTCCTTGAATTTTAGTAAGGTAGAGTATGTTTTCATATATATTTTTATTACCCTTTTGTATTTCTTCTTCTGAGAGTTGTTATTCTTATCCTTTGCTCATTTTTCTAATATTATTTGACTTTTCCTCTCAATTTGTAGGGAGTTCTTAGTTTATTAGTGATAGTAATGCAGTTATTGAATATTAATTCCCAGCTCATCATTTGTATTTCATTTTGTCTGTATCATCTCTTGCCATATGAAAAAAATATGTTTAATCATATGTATCTGTCTTTTCCTCTATGGTTTCTTATTTTGCTTAGGAAGGTTTTCTCATCCATGGTAATATAAACTTCCTCCTAACTCTTCTTCTAATTTTTTAATTGATTGATTTCTATATACATATTAAATCCATATATTTGTATATGGTGTAAGGTATGAATATAACTTCATAATCTTTCAAATATATAGCCAGTCTGATGACACTACTTACTTAAAAAACCTTTTATCTACTGAACTAAAATGTGATTTTAGCCATATATGGCTTCACATATACTTCTATCAATTTCTGAACTTTGTGTTATATTTCCTGGGTCTATTTTCTGTTCCCATGTCAATATAATACCATCTTGACCATAATAGTTTCCTCTTAGGTTTTAATATACAGGGTGGGCAAAATTAGGTTTACAGTTGTTCCTATGGAAAATAATACAAGAATAAATAAACTCTGTGTTTCTCAGGCTCACGACTATAAATCCACTTTTGCTCACCCTTGTATAGAAAAGCAACTGAGGCATATTTCACTCTCCTTTTTATATTTCTTAGATTATTTGGCATTTGTTTCCATGTAAACTTTAATTTTATTTTGTTACAGCCTATAAAGGGGGAAACAACGATTGAAATTCTGGTTAAAACGGCATTAAAGTCATATATTTATTTGAAAAGGGCCACCTTTTTTATATTTAGTTGTTTTCCCATCCAGGAAACATGTTTCTCTGTTCGAGCCTTGTTTTATATCTTTTAAAAATATTTTATAATGGCTTTCACATCAATACTGTAGCTTTTGTTTAAAATGTATTCCTCAGCATATAAGAGCTTTTGTGTCTTTTGGAAATGGAAATTTTATTAAACGCTGGTTATAAGATAAATATAAAAATAAATAGCTTTTCTTCTCTTAGTATTAAACCTGTTCTCAGACTCAACTATAGAGGAGTCTCAGGTTCCGTAGTCCTGGTCCTGAGGGACAGATGTGTTGGGCTGGACTCGAAGAGTGTTAAGGAAGAGCTTTGTGTTACTTGACCTCGTTCCAGCTTTGCTGCTGTGAGGCAATGCTGCTTTAGATGAAGGCAGCACTGTGGGCTTTGTGTGTCCTTTCCCCTTTTAGTTCTAGATTAGTCAAACTTTGTTAAAAGATGTACATTTTGGCTTTCTTTGAAGCATACTTTTATCTGTTGAACAGAGACTTATTTGAAGATAAAACCTCAAGACATAAAGTAGATGAGGAATATCATTTACTAAAAAATTTTTATTATCAGTTAAAAAATACTGTATTCCTGTATTTACTTTTAAAGACTAGAACATACAAGTAGAAACATTTTTACCCTTGGAAACTAACAGCCTAAGTAGCAGCACAGATAGCCTTCTTTACATGAAAACCCATTAAAATACCAATGAAAATGTTTCAAATGAAAATCTTTAATAACATAACCTCAATTTCCAAAAAAAGTCAAAGAAAAACTTTCAAAGTTACCCAAATTATTTTAAATTATTTCTACCCAAATTATTTATAAAAGAATTAAAAATAATAATAAACATTAAAATTATCTGATGCAAAACAGCCAAAATGACTTAAACATAGTCTAAATGATAAAAAGAAAAAAGATATAAGGCCATGAAACAAAGGCCATATAGTGAAAATTGCAATACCACAATTAAGGGTATTTCTAGAGGTAGTAAAGAGTTTTCAATGAGAACTGCTAAGTAGTCAATTAAGGCTGCATGCTTATTAACTACAGAATCAAATTCAAAATTAGATGGCGTAAGGGTATATAAATAATAGCAGATCCACATGACTCATTTCTAGAATTCAGCAGTGTTTTGATTTAGAAATAATGAGCACATGCATTGATAGAAAAAATAAATTTTAAAGAATCAACAATTTAAGGTATAAATTATTTCCAGCATTGACAAAAGGCTTAGCCTATAAGTAGAAACTAACATGTAGAGAAAGATAGCAAGGCATTGCTTATAACATTTTCAAATTTCAGTATGGAAGGAATATTCAAACATCTGGATTGAAAGGCCAGATAACATTCAAAATCCTGATTTCAGATGCAGCCACAGTTAAGGCCATGAACTCCCCAAGGAAATCAAACATCTGCAGTTCTTTTTATGGAAAAAAATTATCCCGGCAAGATGTCATTCATTTGGGAAAACTAATGAAAGATTTTCCCATATCCCACCAAACCTAAAGAGTCACTGCCCTTACACTTTGGGTCCCAAACAGGAATTTCTTTATATTGTGGCTGATTTATCAACTCACAATATGGGAGATTAAAAACACTAGATAGGAAGGATAAATGCTTCTGATCATAGTCCTATTGCAGAATCAAACTGTGATCTAAAACTTAAAAGGAAGATAGGAAGGGGACCAATATTTAGGGAACATCTACTATGTACTACATTTATTTACAATACGTTATTTCATTTAATCTTCAAAAACCCTGCTGGTATGAACCCTTTGTCTCAGATGGGAGAACACTCTCAGAGAAGTTGAGTAACTTGTTTTGTTAAGTAATAGAGTTGGAATGTATCTCTGACCTATAAGAAAAGTAGAAGTTTCAGAATAACAGTCTAATTGTTCATTGTCTCAGCTTATATCAAGCTGAGAATGAGATACAAAGCGGAAGGGCCAAAGTTCATACCTCAAGGGTTCTCTTTTACTCAGGGAAAGGAGCCTGTAAATTTTGGGTTTTATTTTGACTATAACTAGAAATCAACAGAGAAATGTATTTGATGATTGTCACAATTGTGTGTATGCATGTATATTGGTGTACAGATTTGGTTTACGTAGAAATAGGTTTTCTCAATGTTTCCTTCCAAACATTTCAAAAGGAAGGAGTATATAAACAATATTTAGTTAATGCCAATGGCATATATTAAGCAAAAGTAAGAAATAGCAAAAATAAGAGGAAGTAAAGAATGACAGATGATGGTTCAAATGTAATAATCATAACAGGTATAAACTTAATTATACCACAAAATGGATGACCTAAAACAAAAGACCATATATTAAAGTACAAGGCAGGACTATGATACATTAATTAAACAGCATAAGGAAACTGAGAGTAATAATATCTGAGAATTAATTGCACAACAAAATGTATAAGGCAGGAAACTTAGAAACAAAAAGAACGAGCAAATATTAAAACGCAGAAGTGGTGATATTAGGGTGGAGTCTGTCCTTTGGGGGGCCTCATTCTAAAAGTGAAGGCTGACTTGTTGTGTGGTGTATTCCAAGAGCCCTTAGGCATAGGGAGGAGCTTTGGCCTTTTGAAATATAGAAATACATGTTGTATACCTCCTGATTTACTAACACCGAGTAGAGCTGGACAGCCAGGTTTCACCGGGACTGAGATATAGTAGAGTCAAACCATTCACTCACTTATAGTTAGGGGACACACATGAGTTTCCTTGGCTTCAACATCTTGAGGAGGAAAGAGGTATCCTAAGGTCAGGCAGTTTGTCAACATCAAATGGTAACTTCACAAAATTAACCAGAACTGTGTTGACGTGTGCCACGTGCCATGGGTGGGGGATAAGAAGGATGACCCTGAGCAGAAGGTGGTGGAGACAGATGATGCCTACGAATTTGCCGGGCAGGTGGAGATCCAGTTGCTTGAGACCAGTGCCAAGGAAAATGTCAGCGTGGAAGAGATGTTCAACCGCATCACAGAGTTGGTCCTCCGTGCAAAGAAAGACAACTTAGCAGGACAGTAGCAGCCACAGAACAATGGTGAAGCTCAAGAAGAATAGTAACCGAAGGAAACGCTGCCACTGCTAAAGCAGCTAATGGGAGTGAAAACACATGTCAGAGGCAGGGTTGCCTCATTGCACGACTCCAGAGGGAGTCGTGGGCGTAAACCTGTGATGTGGAAAGGATGTCGGAATTAAGGCGTCAGGTGAGCAGGTTATAAAGATGGAACCAGGTATCCAGTTGAATCAGAACCCTAGTGATAACTTCAAGAAGGAAAAATAAACTGAAGGGTTTCACTGATGAAAAAGTTATTAGGTGCAGAGTTAGTGTTCAGCTTTGCTTTGCAGAGACATAAGCCTACCTGTAATGTGACCTGTGGTCCCTTCTTATCTGGTTCTGCGAGGGCAGGGAACTCCTTTGGTGAAAGGCCAGATGGAGCTGAATGTGACCAAGTAGACAGAGAATGTTATTGTCCCTGCCATGGTTGAGGCCGTGGTCCCATAAGGTTATAACAGCCGTATATCTCACAATGTGCAAAGAAACAATGGCTCCAAGGAAGGCCATGGGAAATATCTGCATGAAAGTCACACTCTTTTCAAGTCCTGTCTCGAAATGAGGTTGCCAGGAGACAGGCCAACATGATAGAGGCTCTATAAACAGAGAAACTCTGCCTATGCATTTAACGCTCTCTGGCTGTTT
This sequence comes from Mormoops blainvillei, assembly GCA_004026545.1. Lineage (NCBI taxonomy): Eukaryota > Metazoa > Chordata > Mammalia > Chiroptera > Mormoopidae > Mormoops > Mormoops blainvillei. The sequence goes on from PVJD01004534.1 coordinate 84,571, forward strand.
TCTAGAAGATCCTTGCTCCCTAGGTATTGCTTTTCATTTATTTTCCATCTATGCCCTGGTCTTCTCAGTTGTTTCTGTCCTGTGGTTACATATGTTAGAAACCACCGATTCTAGTTTACAGATCTCATATTCTGAAAATTTGGGAGTGTTTTTATTCCAACTATTTCCTCAAGCTGTCTTTGAGGCTGATATTATTGCTTACAGATGATTATAAAATATTTAAATTATATAGGGAAGGACATAGATTTTCTTTGTTTCTTAGTGATTCTTCCGAATGATTTGCATGAAATTTAAAGATAGAAATAGCCCCTGCATGTAGGTTGTGCTGGGTCTCGCTTGTTGAGTCGGCATGGGAAGGGACACCACAGGCCTGGCCAGGAGAAGATTGCCCTCACAGCTCTTTCTTTGTTTCCTTATTCCTGTTTAATAAAAGTAAAAAAAAAAAAAAAAAGTAATATGAAAGCTGAAAAGATCACTCATTAAAAAAAAGAAAGAGAAAATTGTTAAAATAATAGCTCCCACGAAAGAACAATGGAACAAACAAGATTGCCACAAAGGACTGGGGAAAGTTCTTTGTCTGAATTTAAAAATAACTAAAAATCGGTACGATGTGCATTGAATACAGATGCGTGTCCCATTGCAGAGCCCTCTGGCACTGCTACTTTGCCGCCACCGAGCCAGGGGTGCCTCTGCCTCCATGGGGAAGAGCTTCCCTGACAACTGCTGCTGGGGCTGAGTCACTGTCCCCGGACTTCTTGGACAGTCTGCCACAGCACCTGAACATTCAGGTTTCTGCTGCAATACCAATGGATCCGGTGCGGATAAAATAGGGTAGGGTGATCCAGACTACTCATTAATAAAGCCCTTAAGTTCTGATGTATTTCCTCTTCAGCAGCAGTGAGGAGAGATAGGAAAGAAAGAGGAGGAAGTGTAGTTGTGCTAAAATCTCCACCCCTGATAGTGCCTTGTCAGCTTTCTAGAAACCCATCACTACTCTGGTCTTGACCTTCAAGGACTTGTGTCCCAGCCTGTTTACGAGACCTTCCCCTACCTCTGAATCATACTTCTAGTCCTGACACCTTGCTGACAATTAAGAGTTTGCTTCTGGGCTCTTTGAGGAAATCCAATGTTTTTCCCTGTCCCAGTCCATTTCTGCCCATCAGCTCTTGCTTGGTCTCAGATCTGCCAAGTTCCAGCCTTTCTCGGTCAGCCCACAGACTCTGAACCAGCCCCTTTCTTCAGGCTGGGACCAGCCCCAACCTGGCCTTAGTTGGAGCTGAAGCGAGAATTGTACCAGCAGTCAGGCAGAATTATGATTTACATCACAATTATGGGTAGGAAAAAGAAAAACATCTTGGGTTGCTTTTCTTTTGTTGTTTTTTTTGAGGTTTCTTTTCTTGAAATTGTAAAATACACATAATGAAATTTACCATCCTAACACTTTTAAAGTGTAGAGATCAGTGGTATTAAGCACATTCTTACTGTTGTGCAACCATCACCACCATCCATCTTCAGAACTCTTTTTATCTTGCAAATCTGAAACCCTGTTCGCATCAAGCAATAATGCCCCATTTCTCTTTGTTCTCAGCCCTTGGCAACTACCATTCTCCTTTCTGTCTCTATGAATTCAGCTATTCTAGGTGTCTCATATAAATATTTATATACAGTATATTTATTATATACAGTATTTGTTTTTTTGTGTCTGGCTTATTTCACTTAGCGTGTCTTCAAGGTCCATCAATGTTGTGGCATGTGTCAGAATTTTCTTTCTTTTGAATAAATTTGAATAATACTCCATTTTATGCATATAGACCACATTTTATTTACCCACTCATCTACCAATAGACATAGGTTTGCTTCCTCCCACCTCTTGGCTATTGTGAATAAGCTGCTATAAACATGAACATACAAATATCTTTTCAAGATCCTCCTTTCAATTCTTTTTGATAAATCCCCAGAAGTAGAATTACTAAATTATGTAATAGTTCAATTTCTTTTTTTTAAATTTCTTGAGGAACAACCATACTGTTTCCATAGTGGCTGCATCAATTTACATTCCTATCAACGGTGTGCAAGGGTTCCTTTTTCTCCACAACCTGAACAACACTTATCTCTTGTTCTTTGGTAATAGTCATTCCAGCAGGTGTGAGGGAATATTTCATGGTTTTGACTTGCATTTCCTTGATATTAGTGATGTTGAGCGTCTTTTTGTGTGCTTATTGACCATTTGTGTGTCTTCTCTGGCGAAAAGTACATTCAAGTCATTTGTCGATTTTCTAATCAGATCGTTTGTTTTTTATTATTGAGTTGTAGGAATTCTTTACATATCCTAGATATTAACCCGTTAAATGATTTGCAAATATTTTCTCCCATTCCATGGATTGCCTTTTCTGTTTGTGTCCTTTCATGGACAAAAGGTTTTGGTTTTTTTTTTTGAAGATTTTATGTATTTTATTTTTAGACAGAGGGAAGGGAGGGATAAAGAGAGGGAGAGAAACATCAGTGTGTGGTTGTTTGTCCCCTACTGGGGACATGGCCCACAACCCAGGCATGTGACCTGACTGAGGAATCGAACTGGGGACCTTTTGGTTTGCAGGCCGACACTCAACCCACTGAGCTATACCAGCTGGAGCAAAAGTTTTAATTTTGAGGTAGTCCAATTTATGTATTTTTTTCTCTGTTGTCTGTGGAAAATATTTTTCTCAGACACATAGGAAGTTATAAAAATATATTCTGTACTTGAACACATGAAAGTTTTTCATAAGAACTAAGAAATCAGAAATTATATTATCATGTCACATTTCATGACCATAGTACCATTCACCCAAAAAGTAGTTGTAATAAAAATAACTATATATAAAATATTTTGCTTATAGAAAAGTAGATAGAGGAAGAAGCGTATCGCTTTCAGGATTGCTTTACTCTTCATTTCTTTCTTCCCTGGAATAAAGAAAGCTGTTAATTGAATAGAGAAGAGAAGCTGTCTGCAGTGTTTGAGAATGGAAAGAAGGAGATAAGCAGTAGTATTTTGGAGCACCTGTCAACTGATGAGTAATTTACATGTGTTGTTAATTTCATAGCAGGTGTGTGAGGGTGGCATTATGGCTCTAGGTCACAGGTTAAGATCCAATATCTTGCCCAAAGCCACAGACTTTCTGAGCAGCAGAGCTGGGATGAAAACCCATAGCCTATTTTCTTCTAACGCATCACCAAGTGAGCTAATAGTTAGCCAATAGTTAATTTCAATTGAAATATTGACAGGACTCTTTATGGAATATAATATATTATTCTAAAACTAATCGGTAAGGGTTAACTTTAAAACTATCAAAGAAAAAGGAATAATCAAGGGTGATTAAAAATGTATTATAATGTCTCACAATTCAAAATAGCATGATAGGGAATTAAAAAGAGAAACATGCCCTGGCTAGTGTGGCTCAGTGGACTAAGCACTGGCCTGCAAACCAAAGGGTCGCTGGTTCAATTCTTAGTCAGGGCACATGCCTGAGTTGCAGGCCAGATCCCCAGTGCGGGGTGCGTGAGAGGGAACCACTCACTGCTGTTTCTCTCCCTCTCTTTCTCCTTCCCTTCCCCTCTGTCTAAAAATAAATAAATAAAATCTTTTTTAAAAAAAGACTTCTATTTTATAAACAAACAAATAAATAAGAGGAGAAACAGATTATTGTGATAAAATTAAGACCTCAAGAATAGACTTCATTACACTTAGGATTTAATATATAATACTCTGAGTTTACACAATTGTCAGGGAAAAGCGACTCATTGCTTTGTCAAGGCTGAGATTATTATTATTAATCGACATTTAGAAAAAGTCATAGACCAAAGAGTCCCACGCTAGCCAGAGGTGTGTTTGACCAGAGGTAGGAGAGTGTGTGTGTGTGTGTGTCCGGATTTGAATGCTTCTGCGTAGGATATCCAGGCTATAATTTGCCACTGAATCTACCCTTCCTTATAATCTTCATCTTGTCAAAACTGCATTTTTGTACCTGCCTGGCCCCTCGGGCATTGAAGCTTGTGACTTCCGATGAATACTCATTCTAGGTGAGCGATTCCCATACAGTTGAGTGCACATCGGACTCACCTAGAGGTCTTGTTAAACGCAGACTGCGGGGCCCCATCCCCGGAGTTTCTGATTCAGCAGGCCTGGGGTGAGGCCCAAGAGTCGGCATTTCTAACAAGTTCCCAGATGAAGTGTAGTCCTTGGACCCGAGATAAGTACATAAATCAAGAGTAAATACTGAGAGACTATTATACTTTTAAGAGGAAATTCTATATTACAGAGTAGTTTGGACGTTTGGATTCTATTGAACCTAATAATAAAGATGGGTTCGTATTTTTTATTCCTTTTTTAAATTTCATTTTTCTAGTAATATATTTTTATTAAATTGTATTTAATACATTTAATTTTTAAATTAAATTACAAGTATCGGTCTGTTAGGATTGGATATTAAAAGCAAACAAATGCACACAAAACATGTCTACAACCACAGAGAGCTTGAGAAGCACCATCCCCAGAGTTCTGACCAGCTGGCACATCCTTTGGTGGAATCACGTGATCTGAGGTAGGCCACAGCCTGTAGGCCTTGAAACTTGATCTAGTGGAAGAACCAGAGTCACAACACAGACACACGCTATCATGATCCACAAGGAACTGGAATGTAAAATCACATGCCAATGACAATTTACTAGTTTGCGAGGAAAAACGAAACTACCCACTGGATGGGTTACTGATGTTGGCCTGACCAGCGAACTGTTTCTGCCTGGGAAACCAACTTATAATCTAGAGGTCACTTAGTGAGCATGGGCATGGGAAAAAGGGAGCTAGATACATGGTTTGTGTGTTGGTGACAGCAGGCTGTATCCCTACGGCAGACAGGGATACACCTGCTCAGTGGACCCCTCATCCCCGGTGAGTGCTTACGTGGAAGCTATGAAGCTTCCATTGCTGATTCGCAATTTCCCCTTCCTAACTAACAGGTGATGAAATTAATTCAATCAAGTCACTGCCCTCAATCCAGTCAGCCCTGTCTGGAAGTAATTCTTTGATGATGTCTTGGCAAATTTCTACTGTAAACCATGAAGTTATGATTGTCAAAAAAAGTCAATTTTGAAAAAGTTAAGGACATAAATTTCATACAAATACCTAGTGAGCACATCAAAGATTTAATTAACTCATTAAAGAAAACGGCAAATGCAAAAGCTATTTTAAAGAATACAAGAAGTATATATAGTCAAGGAATGAAAGAATGCTGAAATAATATTGTCAAGTTACATACAAAACTGGTTAATGCCCCATAGGGTAATAAAGGCATAACCTTTGGGATTATTGTTTCAATAAAATAATTTGCATTTCTATCAGAAAAAAAATCATCTGTTGATTTATCAGTCTTCTACATATGAATGTCTAGCTTTGCAGAGTCCAGGCCTTAATCAATTGTAAATGAAAAGTCTGACGTTTTTCAGTATCGGATGAAGCTGAGCAAGCTTGTTAGACAGGGCTCCTAGTACGGCACCAAAATGGCACACGGTTTCCTCGTTGCCTTATTCTGAGTTTTGGAGTATTTTCCTTAACACATTTAATAGTTTTACTCTCAGAGACCAATCCTGTTTCCATGTTTCAGTGTTCCCTGAAAGAAGTTAGAGACAGGCCTGGGGAAGAGCAGACAGAAACTGTTCAGTCACTTTACTTTCACCTTTCTAAGCTCTTCCAGCCAGAGTGACTTGGACTTAGAGAGATTTAGATCTATTGGTTGTCTCATACCAGAAAGAGTATCTCAGTATTCATGATTGAATAAAAGCAATGGTGTAGCCCTGGCTAGGTGGCTCAGTTGGTTGGAGCATTGTCCCATACACCAAAAAGTTGCAGGTTCGATCCCTGGCCAGGGCACATACCTAGGTTGCATGTTCAATCCCCCTAGTCAGGGCGCATATAGAAGGCAGCTGATCGATGTCTCTCTCTCTCTCTCTCTCTCTCTCTCTCTCTCTTCCCCCCCTTTCCCCCCTCCCTTTCTCTCTTTCTAAAAAAAAAAAATATATAAAATAAATCAATAAACATATCCTCGATTGAGGATTTTTAAAAGAAAAGCAATGGTGTAAATGTGCCTATCGACATTTAAATGCTCTTAGTAGCCAACCTCTGGTTTTGATTATTTAGGTTAAGCATTTGGCCAGTGCGTGCAAAGCTCAACTGTGAAGCATTTAAGGATGATTCCAATGTGTCCCCACAGCCTGCCAAATTGATCATCTAAAATATTTGGGAAAGTGTGGGATTTGTTATCTAAACAGGTGTCAAGTATGGAGGAATTAATTACATTTCTGAATAATCATTTCATGTAAAGCATTTACTATGCATTAAAATACTGAAATGTTTTCATATCAGTTGGTAAAGAGAAATTATCTTGTCTTTGGGATTATAAAGTATCTAATGATGTCACCCATCAGTGGCCAGGGAGGTGATAATGGACCTGGGAAGAGTGCCAGCACAGATGCCAGTGGCCCCAGCAGCCACTGAGTGGTCTGGGGGGCAACAGTGGAGGTGTTTGTGGTGTCCTCACTCGTCCCTAGGGCTGCCTGGAGTTGGCAGGGCAGCAAAGCAGGCCCAGGCCCTCTGGGAAGCCATGGGAGCCAGGCATAACCCTGTCGTGGGACGCCTTCCACATGCCCAGCTTCAACAAAGACACTGGAGATTCAGTGACTGTCAGTATATGGTGAAGTCATTGATGTGGTTCTTATGGGGCATCACATAGCTGGGTAACAGTTCCAACAACTAAGATCACAACAACAATTCGTAAAAATCAACAAATGACTTGGAAATTTTTAGAATATTTTGATGAGTCACTTTCATAATATATCATTTATGACTATATTGGAATGTACTCAATTCAGAAAATAAAAAGAATATTAAATATATTTTGGTTAAATACTTTGGCTTATTACATTACATATTAATATTTTAGCTTGCCAATTGTTAAATATTTTGAATATGATTCATTTCTGGCTATATAAAAATTAAAATTATTCTGTCAAACCATTAAAACTAAGAAAAACAGCTCTGACTGGTGTGGCTCGGTTGGTTGGAGCATCATCCCATAGGCTGAAAGGTCAGGGTGCATACGAGAAGGCAACCAACTGAATTTATTTTCCTCTCTCACATTGATGTCTCTGTCTCTTTCTCTCTCCCTCTCCCTTCCTTCCTCTCTCTCTAAAAGCAATGAAAAAAATGCCCTCAGATGAAGATTAAAAAAAAAGAAACTAAGAAATAATGAATTGGCAATAAGTGGGGAAAAGATTTATTGTTTAAACATACATAAAGTGTTTATTCAAAGTTAAAAAGATGGCATATACCTCCAATTGAATTTTAATAAGGCAGTTAATGTAAAAGTAGAGGCAGTCAGAAGAGAGGTTCCCCAAGGGCAGGGACACTGGCATAAGCCTGGCCTCCTGGGCACCTGGTTGAGACTTGCTAAATGTTAATTGGCTAAGTGAATGACTGAAAAAGTTTTTCATCCTCACCAATAACTAAGTAAATGCAAACTATAACAATCATGAGGTACAATATCACACCTATTAAATTAGTGAATTTAAGACATAAAACCAGTGCTGGAAAGCCATTGGGGATACAAGAAAGCTTGTCACCACTTCTGAAAGACCTAGTTAATTTATTACTAGCAACCAGGAATGCTCACTTTCTTCACCCATTCTGAGGACTTAGCCTCAGGAAACAACATTAAAGAAAATGAAAACTTTCTTTTAAAATGTTTATAATAGAGCTCCTTATAATAGCAAAAATTGGTAACAATTAAAATATCTGACCATCCAGTGGAATAATATGCACTCATTTAAAATGATACGTGTGAATCTTATATAGAGAAGTTTAGGAGAAATGTTAACTAATGAGCATATTGTTTCTGCAGCCATGTTTAAAAATGACACAACATCTATCAATTGGACGAAAAGCTGTGGGGGTGTAATTTTTATTGTTTCTTTGCTAATGAATAAACAGATATTCTTAAAGAAAAATTGACCTCCCTTACAGATCGTTGATTTAGAAAAGTCACTATAGATCATAATTAGCACACCAAAATTTATTGTCCAACAACCGAAGATTGTTTTCTCTGTAATTTACATTACTCCTTACAGATAAGCTTCATTCAGGCATGAATTACAGTGCTGTTAGCTCCTAGTTCAATGTTAACAAATCGACAATATATATTTAAAAAAGTCTTTAAATAGAAATACACAAAAAGCAAGGTTATATATATTGATCCACTAACTAAATGTTATGACCAAAGGCTTCTAGGAATGTAACCCTATGCTCCTCCTAAGTGCAATGCTTCAGCATTTGTTAATTCAGTATTTGCAGCAACTTTACAGAACATACCTATCACAAATAATGAGAACTGACCATACGTGGTTTTAGTAGGGGCATAGACTTAAGTGTTCACACCTGGTCAGCATCTCGGTGATATTCAAAATATTAGGCGAGGCAGGAAAAAAAGTACCCGTGTTTACAGGTTATTGTTTTTATTCCCCACAGCCGTGAACACACACAGCTCCACAGTGTGTGTCCATGACTGCCATTTTTGTGGAATTTTGCAGATCCTTTTTTCCCTTTTCTTTTTTCTAAGATCAATAAACATATTATTATTTAAGCAGCGGAGACCAGCACAATAAATCCCAAGAAAATGGCAGGAACCTGATAGAACCAATACTTTTATTTCTGTCCCCTCAAGATCAGGAGCTAATAACTACTACCAGTTCTATGATTGGGGGAGAATTCAGTGATACAGTGGCTGTGACCAAACCCTAATCAGAGAACCCATGCTGGGCACCCAGACTCAAACCTCAGGGAACTTTGTTCGGTTCCCTAGTTCTCTCCACTGTAGGCATTCTTAGCTAGAAGGAGTTGTAACTAGCTGGGGTAAGTTTTTCCACGGCATTTATCCAAAGGATACGTGACACTTACAGAACCCCTGGGAAAGCTAAAGAATCTTGATGAATGGAGGATGGTTACAGGGGCCGATGAAGGTCGGTTGAGGCCCCAGGCGCAGAAAAAAATATTTAAACATACTATCAGGTTTTACCGCCGATTGTAAACTTGTTCATAATTAAAATTGCACATATGAAACCAAACTTGCTGTCGTTAGAAAAAAGCGTAAAGTTGGGGTTTTGCGGGGCCCTTCAGAAGTTGGGGCCCAGGGCGCACACCTGGTGCACCCGCCATTAAATCCGCCTCTGGATCAGACATAAAATCAAAATCACACCACAGAGCTGGTCCAGAGAAGATTTAGGGAAGTTGGATTCATTTTAATTAACTTTACCTTTCACTTTGAACTGTAGACAAGCTCCGAAAGAATGGAAGCCAAGTGTGCGACAGAGATGGGTGACCCATAGCAATAGAGGGGGTATCCCTTGGTAGGATGCTTTCAGGTATGACAGAGAGTTAAGACAGATAACATTTTCTTTCATCCTTCTAAGCAGACTTTATTTACAGGTCCCCTGAGGTTTCAGAATCTTCTACATGAGGCAGGAGTGTCTGTTTCCTACCTTTCCTACCGTGTGCCCCCCAAGGGCCCTGCTCTGGTCCTTTTTCCCTCTTCCTCCCTTCTTTATTTTACTCTTCCGTATTAATTTTTTGACATACTAGGAACTACAACATTATAGTACATTTTATATACCACACTTAATGTATAATGAGGCTGCTCTTTTTGCTTAAAATGTATACTCGGTGATATAAATGTATGCACAAAGCATGATTTGCTTTAATCAAAGCATTGAATTTTCATGCTCATGGAGTGGGTAAAACTGAATTAGATTGCAGTTACATTTCAGTGGAGAATGAGAAAGAAAATTCCTTTTTTTAAAATAAAATTTTATAAATCTCAGTGTATCATATAATGGAAACTATACTTCTAAAATTCAGATTAAGAAAGCTATTAATTGAAGAGTGCTTTTAAATAAATTTTCACTTGATGCATCACACTGTCATCTATTTATATTTGGAAAAGAGAAGAACACATATGTGTTGAGTATGTTTTACATGGAACCTATGTGAGAACCCCTTGCAGGGACTTCGTGACTTTTTTACAAAGCCACACTGGAGGCACAGGCACGGCATCTCCTAGATTCCATGCAGGCTGGTGGCCACTGACAAGCCTCCTGGGGCCCAGCTGGCAGTGAATTGACGGTGCCTTAGGAGAGATTGGTTCCTGTCACCCAAGGTCTGCTGGTTATGCCCCTGTCTCTCAGTGATTTTTCAGGTGGTGGTTCATACACATGTTTTGTTCAGTTACACAAAATGTGCGGTACATGTGCAAGCCATTTTAAAACAGAACATAAAAGCCATTCCTAGAGCTATTTGAACAGATGCGTCTGGCTAGATTAAAAACCACCAAAAATAAGGGTCTTGGGTGGAAACACACCAATAAAAATAGCGGAAAAGACTGGTACAGCAATGGAAGCTCATTTCCCTTTCTTGGCATTAAACAGAATTAAACTTGCTCAAGAAAGGAGTCCATTTCTTCCTTCTTCAGAGACCCTACTTAGCAAGGAAAGAATGGATGGCTTTTCCAGCTGTTCTGTCCTTTGTTATGGGTGTTCTCATGTGACTTTGAATATGAACCACTGTCTGAATCAATAAAGTAATGACTTGATTTGGTCCGATAAAAAAGGCAGAAGTCTTTTAAAAAGCACTGGATTTTAATTTGAAAGTTTGAAACCAAATTGGTCGCAGGCACCTATGTCCCTGGTGACTGCCCTTGGATTCCGTTCCTTTCCACTCCTCATCAGCAGTGCCCTCCTGGGGACAGAACACAATGCCGTAGAGTAACTTCAGGTCTGGTCTTTATTGGCTTGAGGTTGGTGCAAAGAGGGAACCAATGTGAGACTAAGTTGAGAGCATAAAGTTGGCAACTTTAATAGGCTATATGTGTAGATTGGGAAAGTTATATAATTGATCTGGTCCTATATTTGTTATTTGTGGCTGCATAAAGAAATTAACCCAAACAGTGTCTTCAAACAACAAACATTTATTATCGCACAGTTTCTGCGGGTCAGGAATCCAGGAGTGGCTTAGCTCGGTGGCTCTGGCTCAGGCGTTCTCGGGAAGCTGCAGTTAAGGTGTCAGCTGGGGCCGCAGCCACCTGAGGCTTGGCTCGGCGGGAGGATCCCCGTCCAAGAGCATTCGCGTAAGTCGTTGGCAGGAGGCCTCCATTCCTCACCCCGGGTGCCTCTGTGCAACTGCTCATGACATGGCCTCCCCCAGAGCGAGTGACCTAGGCGGGAGGAAGCTCCAGATAAAAGCCACAGACTTTTATAACCTAATTTTAGAAGTCATAAACCATCATTTCTACCACATTCCATTGGTCACACGAGGGGGCCAGGAATTATTATAGGTCATCTTGGAGGCTGGCTACTATAGGTCCTGTCGACCAGCTTTCCTTGGGTGCCGTGGAAGGGGTTAGCTGTAAGTCCAGTTCTGTATCTGATGACAGCCTGTTGATCAAGCGAATAACAATGACTATCATATTTTGAAAATAAATTTTATCTTTTTGCTTAAAAAGGCTTGACTATTATTATATTTAAATAAAATATAATTACAAAGCCTGTAAATAATAGCTGATAGAGTACAATATAGAAATTTAAATTTTCATGTAAACTTATAACCATAGTTAACAACATATCTATATATCACTATATAATATGCTTAATGAACACTATACACTATTCCAAATCTTCTTTAACATAACAGTATATTGTGGATATATTTCAACGTCAATATAGAAATTCATTTTTTACTAGTTGCATAACCTTCCAGTGAATGATGGTAGCAAATACAATAAATGTCCAGAATTTTCTAAACAGTCCCTAAGAATCATGTTTGAACATACATCAGCTGTATGAGAATTCTTCAGAGTGAATTATTGAGTGAAGAGTTTGTGCATCAAAAATTTACTAGATACTGCGGAATTGTGTTTGCTAAAAATACTGTGCTTACACTATTTCCAGTGGTAACAAAAGAGCCCCAAACATCTGGTTTCTAATGACATACCTAGTTGCAATTTTGAGGAAGGCATGTGGCATTGTACTTGGCAAAGAAACCTAAGACAAAAAGGAGAGACAAGGGCTGTGGTGAGATCAGAGTCACCATTAGAGAGGGTGAAAAGGACCCAGTGAGCCGCTGATTCGAGGTGGCTGCACCCCACCCAACCCCCAGAGCTCCACACGTAGCTCCAGAGCCCACGTGTGGCTTCTGCGCCATAAGTATGTACTTTGGGTTGTTTACCCAGCTCACCTCTTAGCAAAATAACTGATGTCTTCAGGTGTCTGTGCGTCAGTGAAGGCAGTGATGGCCTAGACGTGAAATTAAGTGGATTGTAGCAAACAGCTTTGCTAGTTCTTTCCAACAGCCTGCACAGTTCCTTCCCCCAAATCTCGCCATTGCTCTGCCTGACACCTTGGACTCAAGATCCTTTAAAATAGTACACATATTGTCTGAGAAAAGCAGTGCATTGAAAACAGCCACTAATGTGTACCCAAGGTTAATATTTCACGTTGTTTGAAGAGACCATTCATTCCTTCATGGATTCATTCAACTTTTTTTTTTAATAAAAACAATCCCATAGCATTTATTGTAATCTGGCAATAACATAAGGATAATCAAAGCACCACGAATAAGTGTTTAAGAACTATACTCCCAACAAAGAACACCTAAAAAACACAAACTGTATTGCTTCTCAACAACTTCTCACTTCATTAGTCATTTCTAGCTAGAGACACTTTGGAGCAGAGCAATAGCCCATCAACCTCATCTTCACATGCTTGCAAAATAGATCTCGGATTCAGGAGTGGCTTTGTGAGCAAGTGACTATGCAGCTAGAGGGCTGTATCACTGGCTTTGATGAGTACATGAACCTCAGATTAGATTATGCAGAAGAGATTCATTCTAAAACAAAGTCAAGACAACAACTAGGTCAGATCATGCGAAAAGGAGATAACATTGCTCATTCAACTTATAATAACTGTTGAGTACCCCCTGTGGGCTAGAAGCTGTCATAGGCCCTGGGTATATGATTGTGATTCCAAACAGGCACCAACATGGAGCTGTCAGTCTAGTGGGGGTGATGGACAACAGTCAAATAATCACACGTATATATTTACAAACTGCAATCATGTCTACAAATGAGCAGTATTTTGGGGAACCAGGAAAGTGGTGCTCTAAAGGATGAACTAGAGGCCAGTAGGAGAGATACTGCGAGACTGAGGCCGGGCAGAAAATAAAGTAGCAAATGGCATTCTTGCAAAAGCCTGGGGTGGGAAGGAGTTGGGCTGTTTGAAACACTGAAAAAAGCCAGTATGGCCAGAGTGGGTTATAGCAAGAGATGAGGCTGGAGAAGTGGCTTGGAGCCAGGTTATGCAGGGCCTACATATTCTGTTGAAAGAGGCAGTTTGGAAAAAAAAAAAAGAAGAAGAAGAAGAAGGAAGGAATCCAGGATATGGAAATGTTCAAAAGAGCAGATATGAACTGGTGAGGGCAAAGTGATAAGCAATGGGCTGAAAGGATGAGATGTCAGCTGGGTAAGAGAACCCCACCGACTTCATCAGCCATGAACCTCGTTCCCCTCATTATCCACCTGGGCTTCATGGGTAGAATGGCCTTGGGCTGGGACCCACGGTGGTGCTAGCACGCGCTCCACGGGCTGAGCAGCCTTGCTCAGGCCTACCTTTCCACCCTTATGGACTTAAAAGTCTGTGCCCCACTTTACCGTTCAGCTGCCTGGGGGATTCCAACAAAAGTTCATGACCGCTTCTATTAATTGAACTACAGAGGAAAGGCCCTAGTGCATTCAGCAAACCTTAATCCATCGCCACATTACCTTAAAGTGTTGAATGTTTTAAAAAGCCCACTGTGGCATGCCCCTAAAGCATCACTTAATTGACATAATATGGGTCACCTGTCTACATGGAATTAGCTGGTGGAGCTTCCAGAACAACCTACTTTCCCTCCCTTTTGCCTTTAGTTTTTGAGCTTCTGAAATGCGTCACTGCTGCTCAAGCCAGTTCTGAGCCATTATTTAACAAAGAGGCGTACAGTTGAGAGCTGCGCTTCTAGGTGCAGAATTCCTCCAGCAGTGCCGCTGGGGAAGTGAGCGGGGAGTGCAGCTGGGGCCTTGGGGGCTGGGTCAGGGGCCTGTCAGTGATGCGCACCCAGATGATCAGCTTCGGCTTGGCAACCGTGTCAAAACAAAAAAGTATCGCATGGCCTGGTAACATGCTTTAATGTTGTCATGCATTTAAGGTCAGGCTTTATAAAAATGTGTGGGTGTGTTTGGGATGGGGAGACGCATGAGTATATCTGTTATGGGGCAGGGAAGGGAATGTACATCCAGCGTTTGCGAAAATGAAATAGTCCCTGAACATGAACTTGGTATTCCTGTGTCCCTGCTTGGGAAGCCTCAGAGATGAATAGCCGAGTGTGTGGTCTGAGCTCAAAACCTGATACCACCACTTACTATCTGGGAAATCATAAAGATTTAATGAACTTATTGAGCTTTATTTTCTTCGCCGTAAAGTGGAAATAATAATAGCCTTCTCTCATGGGGTTTTTGTCAGGATTAAAAGAATGGAGGCAGGAAAATACCTTTGTATAACATAATTATTTAGTAGATTTAAAGTACAGCTAACAGGGCCAGGCACCGTTCTAAGTACCTTGAACATATTAGCTTATTTAATCTTCACAAGATCCCAGGAGGTATGTGTGATTAATCTTACCATCCCCATTTTCCAGATGAGGACAGGGAGGCACAGAAGTTAAGTAACTTGCCCAGCATCATCTACCTAGTAGATGCCAGAACTCAGACTCAAACTTGGACAGTTGGGCTCAGGATCCCAGCTCTTAACCACTTTGCTACAGTGCCTCTCAGCCATGTAGGAAAAATGTCAGCTTTCATTATTACTGGCAGAAGGGGAAGGGAGGATGTGGGAAATATGGTAGTAATGGCCAGAAAAAGAAGAACAAAGCACTAAGATTCTTGTATACCTTGGGTAAGACTGGGACCCTCTGCCCTCCACTCTGCACCCCTACCGCTTACACTACCTCTACCCCCCACCCAAACCCTTTCATTTCGGTGGCTCAGACTAAATACTGAGTTTGTCCTGAGAATATGACACCCTCACTGAAAACTTCTGATCTCAGTTAGATGAGGGAGAGACTGCCGTTGTTCCAGCTGCCCTGGTTAGTGGAGGCTACCGGGGGTATTTGCAAGGCTATCTGCCACCATCGCCAGGGCAGAAGCCCTCTTGTGGATTGAGTCCTGTCCACTTTCATTTCCACTGGCTTCTTCACGCACACCAGAAGGCCTCAGGGGTAAAATTCTCATAACAGAATTACATGATTGACCAAATCTGACATTCTAGAGGAGAATTATTCCCTGCAGGGTTACCAGCCTAGATTCTTTCTTCTAATATGTCAGTGATTCTAATACGAGGCCAAAGTCACCACACAGGGGAACAACATCATGTGGGCAGTCCTTTAAAAAAAGCCTTACACCAGATATTATACTGCAGTCCATGTCTCTGATACCTAGCTTAGATTTGTTTTAGTTCCTTGAGGTGGGAGATTGCCTAGGAAAAACTAAAATAAATATTTAGGTAAAACTGTCGAAGTTCACTAACTCTCTGGGAATTATTTTAAGCTGTGATGTTAGTGTTTTGCTTTTCAAGGGATGCTATCGTAACTGAGCAAAACGGGGCCCTTCCATGTGTCACCTCGATACCCGACTACATGACCCAACAATTAGTGTTGAAGGAAACATGTTTTTATTTACAGGATTCCAACCTCAGGGGTGCTGAGAGCACTCTTGTTCAAAGCCATGTTCTCCCACAGACCCAACACTTCCCTTGCTCCCCACCAGGCTATAAGCCAAAGGCATGCCCCAAAGTTCCCCGTATCCTTATCTGTTCTTAAGCTGGTTGCGCAAATAGTTGTCCACCCTCTCTGGAAGGTATGCTCGTGGGTTTCAGAATCGCCATCCTCTCGTAGCAGCTCTCTCCTTCAGGATCTGGGGTGCCTTGTCCTCCGCCTCCATGTAGAAGCCCAGGAAACATGTGCCATGTTACACTGGTTCGTGGTGGAGTCCCAGGAGGCACACATCCCAAGAGAGTGGATTCTCTGTACATCCTTCAGAGAAGCAGAAGTCTCCATTCTTGGTCACAGTTCAGTTCCTAAGCATCCCCCGAGAATCCATGCTTGCCTAGGCAGCTTCCCGCGCAGCTCCATCAGCTCTCCCCTTGTACCCTTTCCTCAGCCCATATGGCTGCCCTCCTCACTACCCCAGGCCACATGGCGGAATCCTGGCTCCCAGCCACCATGGCGAACCGCTTCACTACAAACTGCATAGCTGCTTGCTGCTTCCTCTCTCAGACCTCATGGCCGAATGCCCTACATGAATAACACGGCTGCTTCCGTACCCTTTCAGCCCTCATGGTGGAACTCCCCCCTATTTCATGGCTCCTTCCTCATGACTGACCCCCCTCTCCCAGCCTATCCTTATTTTTAAATGCTGACCCGGAACTTCCTGCATGTCCTCATAGCCTGCCCCTCCTACAATGGGCTACTTTTGCCAGTTCCCCTCTATGTTATATCTTCTTTTGGCTGCCATCTTTAGTCAGGGCAAGAGTTCTCACTGACACATGGGCATCTGCCCTCTCCCTCTCCTACAGGTGCTGTATAAGCTCCCTCCCACCCCCATGTCACAAGTCCCTGAATGCTCCCAAAGTCAGGTAGGCCTTTGCCTGGGGTGGCAACACAGCTTTTAACTTGCCATTGTTATGCAAAGTATCTTAAGCCATGTTATTCAAATGGTGGGGAGAGACAGAGCGACAGACAAAGCAGAAGTGCTGATTGTTAAATCTAGCTGGATGGTGTATTGGCATTCATTGTTTTATTCTTTCAAATTTTCTGTATGTTTACAAATTTGAAAAATAATAAGTTTGGGGGAATAAAAGCATTAAAAATAGGGTTAAGGGGAAAAGCTTTAAAAATGCAATTGCTACAGATGGGCTCTGTACATGGGAGGTGGGTTAGCGGTCCTTCTCTCCACGTCATCAGTCACTGGAGCAGGAGAAGCAGCAGAGACCTGGCGAGGCTGTAGGGAAGGGCCGCCTGTGGGAGTGTGGGAAGGGGGTGCACCATTCGAGAGCAAGTGTCACTGCTGCAGCGCTCGAAGTTACTGCGGGAGCGAAGGGTACCACCTTTACATTATATATGTAAGTCTAATATTAGGATTGAAGTTCTCCCTATATTCCCTTGAAACTGATTGAACAGTAACAACAAAAATGTAGCACACATATAGGAATTGTTTTTTCATGCGTTTCATTTCGTATGTATGTATATCTGAAATACTGGAAAGAACATTCCTAAAATTTTCTCTAAATTATAGATTACAAATGATTTTTCTATTTTTCATATTACCTCGTTGAGTTTACCAGATAATTTTTCAAGTGACATATTTTATAATCAGGAATAAAGCAGTATTTTATGAAATAAATGTTATGTACATGGTATCTTTACATAATTTGTTCTCTGTATTTACTACATTAACAACTGCATCGAATGGAATTTACTCCTTTTATCCAGAAATTAACATTAGACATTTCCAGGGAGTATGTCCTATAACTTAACGGGAGTTAATGAATAAACCTTTGATGGCTTTATTGATACTTTTTATTTTATGAATTTGATCACCTTAATAATTTGCCTAATTTTGAAGAGTTTTTCATGTGTATTGATTTTAAAAGTGTTTCAGCCAGTAGTTCCACAGTTTCAGTCTTTCTTTAAAACTTGAGTAGAGTTGTCCTGGTCTGGTAACTTATCTAGGTAGTTAGCCTGTTAAAAAATGTGATGTGCATTTACCATAGCTTGATTTATTTGCTCAGACATTTCTCTTTCCCAAGATTATTTTCAGATGGGAATCTCTCCAGTGGCTTCCTGAATAAAGACCAATGCCAAGAATTCATTCAGTTTCTTGACAGATGTGTTTTCATCCCTAGGCCCATATTATGTCCACAAGTAACCAAATGATTTTTTTTTTAATTTGCATGAAGGAGTTTTATAAAAGACACACAAAAACTCTAATTTCAAAATTTTCGTTCAATTTTCCATATTTACCAGGCCTATTTGAATAGGAATTGCCATGTATGTGTGCTTAATACTGAGAGTCACTGTACCCGGTATAAAATTTAAGGTTTCTTTTGATTTGCTTTCTTGCTTGCTTTTTTATATACTTTTGCAGAAGTTACTTAAGTTGCAATGATCCTCTGTTTCTTGAGAATGTAGTGGCTCCATTTTGGCTCCTGTGTATGTCAGTCACCACTTTTATCCCATTGAGTAGGGATCCTCAGGCAGCATAAACAGAGCTCAGGTCAAGGCACAGTGGAAGAACAGTGCCATCCTGGGTGGCTGTTAGACTTAAAGAAATACTGACGGAGAAACACTGACCACAGGAACCCTAGCTCCTGCTTTAACCCTTTCTTCCTGAATCTTCTTGAGGTATCCTGCCCGCTAAGGGTGCCCTGAATGGAGGAGGGATTAGAATAAATGCAAACTGTTTCGGCAAGAGGTTTGGCAAGTCATCTTGAGTGTAATGTTTTCTGATAGTACTGAGATTTTACTTGAGATAGTACAGCAGTTTTTATCTCTTTAAGGCTTTAAATAGACCACATGAGTAATGTGCTTCAGGTGCTTATCACTAATTAATTAATTCATTTGTAAGTGAAGTACCTAATTAAAGCAATCTAAGGAAGCCCCTTTGTGGCTCTGATCTGGTGGGTCCAGGAGAGAGATCTTGGCTGATGAAACTTGTTGGGCGTATTCCCAAAGGTCTAGTTAGCATGATCAGATCTTATTTGAAGAGGTTTTTTGTTTTCTTTTTCTAAGCGTAATATAGGTTTAAACTGATCTTTATATTGACCAGAGCCACTCACATATTCATAGTTTTGGAAGAAACCTGAAGATTACATGATTGGGATCTCTCCTGATAAAACAGGGGAAGTGGACAACAGACCCGCGTGGCTGATGTCATTCCTTGCTGCCTTGCGCACTGCCATCGGGAAGGGCCAAAGAGCCTGTCGCTTCATGAATTCTCCCTTGGGTTTAACTTCAGGGGCATTTTTTTCCACTTATGAGTTCACTTTGCCTTTGCCTTGTCAGAAAATGACATAACCCAAAGTACTCACTATTTTGCCTCAGCTGTTAAGAAATTTTGTCCACGTTTAGTGCTGAAATGTATTAATCAGTTCAGTTACCTGTTCACCATTCTCTCTTTCATCTCTGCTCCGAATAAGGGCCTCATCTTCAAAGGGAAAGAGCCTTATAAAGGCAGTTCCCTAGCTTGTGGACAAAAATGACAGTTTTTGGTTGAGAACTTTGTGTTTTATAATATCGAACCTCCGCTCTGAGGGAGAAAGATGCATTTGAGTGTAAGAATTATGACTGACTCACAGGATAAATGTGTTTTGTTCTTGTAAACTGTTGCAGCCTCAGATAAAATGAATAGAATGAAGAGCATAAATGAATTCACCAAAGACACCTAAGCTGCTGTAGCACATGGGAGGGACGTAGAGAGGCAGCAGTGAAACACGTCGAGCTTGACATAAGTGGGAAATGAGGGGGGAAATGGGGAAATGTGATACATTAGAAGCCACCAGTTGTCTTCTGTAGACTTGTCAGTATGGGGTCTGGCCCGCACACCACCTTTCAAACAAACCCCAATCCTTGCTAATACTACCCTCCCCCAGTCAGAGTTAATGTGTATTTCTATTCAAAAAATCAACCTTTCTCTATAAATGGTAAGCCCTTAAAAGAATTTCTCCACAAAAGAAGATTGATATTCTTCTAAAATGTTTTGTGAGAAACTACTATTTGGAAAAAAAAATGTCATTGCTCTAAATTAAATCTTTGAAAGGAGTATGCACTTAGCAGGAAGTAATCATTTTGGCCTACACATATGAATTAAGGGTATGTGTTTAGAACTTTGTAAACAGATGTTGTAGTCGTTTCTCAGGCAGAAACATACTACAGAAGACCACATATAGGCTTTTTCATTTTTCTGGGAGTGTGGCAGTAGGTGACAGGTGACAACAATATTTATGGTAAGATAAACCTATAATTACTGTCCTTTTTAGAGATAGAGGCATTGGGATACAAAGGATACAGTGGGACTATAAAATATTATAGAAAATCAACCTCAGACATAATTTTTTTGAGAACAAGACCTCTTCCTATTTATTTCTTTGTCCCCTATTATACAACATACTACACAGAATAAGCACCAAATGAATAAAGAATGACTGATTCGATTAATGAAATCATGCATCATTCTATCACATAATCATTTTATTTCTGTATGAAATTTCTGCCCTGTCTGGTGGATTGAGTGCCAGCCTGCGAACCAAAGGGTTGCTGGTTCAATGCCAGTCAGGGCACAATGCCTGGGTTGCAGGCTGGATCCCTGGTGGGGGGAGTGCAGGAGGCAACCATACATTGATGTTTCTCTCCCTCCTTTCCCCTCTCTCTAAAAATAAAATTAAAAAAAAAAGAAATTTCTTTGTGTTGACTGGTAGCTGATAGTGTCTAACGAAGGGCTAATTTTAGATGGAAAACCACATTTTACATCTATTATTATTTTAGTCGGAAGAAAATACAAATTGAGTGGGTGCTGGAACATATCCATTATTTGCCCCCTAGAGATAAATGGAGTAGTTGAGAATTGTGTACCATTGGCAGAACGTGGTGGGAAAATTTGCACTTTGGCATTCCACAAGGACCTATTTTGTGCTGTTATTTCATATTTCAGTCTCTAGGATGCCAATGTTATAACATTTTAAAATGCTAAAATTTCACCATCAAAATAATTCTGAAAAAGAAAATAGAAATTAATCAAATTAAACACACTCTCCTGGGAGATCTGGATCTGTAGCTGGTGCATCTTCATCTGGAGCCAATGAGAAGGGAGGAAGCCTGGAACAGAAGTGGGGGCACAGGGAGACCTAGCTGCCTGCACTGTGGTAGGGGCAGTGTAGCCACATTGGGCCACACCCAGGTTAGTGTAGGTATCCCAGGGGGCAGTGTGGTGGACAGGGAAAGTCAGGTAGTGAGTACTGTTAGGGTCCCTACATTTGCCAGCTTTGAAGCTACCTCCTCTCTAATAGCATTTAAGACTCATGGAAGAAGGCCTGGCCATTGAGGACTGAGGCCTGGCAGAAGGCCCAGGCAAATGGGCAGAACGCATCCCAGCTTTCTGGTTATATGGCTTAAGAGGCAGAATCTATTCCATAACTCACCCACTGCTGGAGATCTGCTTTTAAATACACTGCCAGGCTTGCTCGGGGCTGGCTCAGGTACCCACTAGAGAAAGCCTGCTAAAAAGTAAGGCTGTTGCTAGAGAGGAAGTGGTGGTGGCTAGGAAAGACACGGTCTGATGAATTTGCCCTAAACTTCTGACAGCCCTCAGGCTTGTGAATGCATTTCCAGCTGATCCCCCACCCTTTCAAAATGATAACTCATTTCCAAAATTCCTTCCATCAAAAGTGGAGACAGCCCCTAAATGCTCTGGAGTCAAAATACGCAGTCACCACACTTCCCAGTGAAACCCAGCCACTGCTGGGAAGATGGATGAAGAAGGCACAATTTCTCCAGAAAGGCACTGCCTAAGCTCTAGGAGGAGCACATCGGAAAATTGCATCCCATTTGTCAGATGGCCCTGACAGGACTGGTTTCCTTCATCCTGCAATCTGCTCTGTAATCTTCCTGCGAGATACAACATCCTCTGGGGGATTGGCACCAGAACCTTAGCCGGGTGCTGAGTTTATTAGAACCATGTCTTTTTTTTTGTTACCGAACATCTAGCAAATGGTGTATTTTTAAGTCAGAATTTCCTCTGATTAAAGGCATTTAGAATTAATCAAGAAGCTTTTTTGTTCCCTGAAAATCAGGCTTTAAAAAAAAAAAATAAGGCATGCCATTGAGCTATTTAACCATGACTATTTTAATCATAAAAGCAATTCTGAATTTTTGATCATTTCCTTATCAATCATCAAACACTATATATTTTAAACACTACCAAGCAAGCTCCACCTCCCTCTCCAAAGAAAGGGAAGAAGACAAGCTACAGGGTAATATGCTAGAGTGATGGTGGAAAACAATGGGATTCAGAGGGATAGAACCGATCCCCAAAGCATTTTTTACAGTGTCAAGACACTTGCTGAGGTTGGGACCTAAAAAGATTCGGCTGTAGGGCCAGGATATAGTTGTGCCCGCTGACGTGGAGCCCCCGACCTCTGCACCGCACAGAGCAGCTTCCTGCTAACTCTGCTTCCTAGCTGTCCTAGGTAAACGTAAGTCCCAGCAGAGAGCATTTTCAAAGATATAAAGTTGATGACTTTGATCTCCTTCATGTAAAAGGAAAAAGCAGATATTACAGTTTTATTTTGATGGGATGAGGCTAAGTGTTGAATTCAAATTTCAAAAAGCATCTATCCATCCCAACTTACGCAAAGGCATTTTCTACAATAAAAATGTAGTTGTTCACTCTGACTGGTGTGTTTCTGTGGATTGGGCGTCGTTCTGCAAATCAAAGGGTCACAGGTTCGATTCCCCATCAGGGCACGCAGGCCAGATCCCCATTTGGAGGCATGTAAGAGGCAACCAATCAATGTTTCCCTTACACATTGACGTTTCCTTCTTTTTCTCCCTCCCTTCTCCTCTCTCTAAAAATAAATAAATAAATAAAGTCTTTAAGAAAAAGTACTTGTTCATTTCGGGCGTGGTCCCCATGAGAGAGCACTCACCTTGTGTTTTGCAGGCTGTCTCTTCAATCATTTATGCATCTCAAAACAAGTAAATGAATATACTAACATGTATAACACAAAACCAAGACAGATTTTACTTGGATCCAGCTATCACATAGAAACCGAACAGATGGGTCACTTGGGCACAAAGTTAATGCTACTGACTTGAATCTGTTTTCTTCATTGTGAAGAGTTAAAAGAAAAGCTTTAACTGTTTTTGGAGAAATTCTTAAACTTAATTGTCAAGGAAATAGAAATTAGAACACTGTTTATAATTCAGATAGTGTAAAAACTTCGTTAATTTAAATTCCATTAATTCAGTTTGTTTTGTTTCAGACAGTGACTGCATTGACATTAATTTTGCTCAACAGACTTTTTCTCTGTGGATAATAATGCAAGTAATTATAATACACTAATGTGTAAACAAGATTATAAGAGTAATGTTTAAAATGTTAAAAGAATAATTTGATTTTGAACATCCTGAAGGTCTTTTGAAATAGCTCTTTACATATAAATGTGCATGCCAAATATGAATGTGCCAAACACAAATTACTTTGTCTAATCTTTCAAGCAGGTCCCCAAAGAAGCGTCTTACGGTGAACTCTGCTCACCTGCTTCGAGTTACCCAGAGAACTTAACAATAACACATCCCCTCCTAATATATTCCAGAATTTAGATGTTTTCGACTGATCCTCTACTTAGTTTGATGATCGAGGTTTAACATTATAACCAGCCCCACCCTGCGGGTTTCTGACCATGAAAGAAAGGTAGACCTGTAAGCCAACTTGACTCTTGATTGAGACTCCATCTGTTTGCACATGTTCAGCTCTAGTGATGGATGCAGTCCAGGTGAAGAGCACTGAAGAACAGATATGTATTAGACCTAAGACATTCTTTAAGACAGCGTTTGCTAAGTCTTGGGTGTAAATTTATTTAGCAAATATTAATTGAGCACCTACTATATACCAGGTTCTAGGCAAATAGAACAGAGTTAGCACCTGTCCTCATGGAGCTTGCAGTCTATCTGTAACACACACACACACACACACACACACAGAGCTATGCGTACAATTTCAGGCTGTGATACAGAAGTACTCTGAAGGACGGGAGCAGTGTGCCGAGAGAGGCAGTAAGGAAGACTCACTTTGGATAGGACTGAAAAGTGGTAAGGTCCAGGAGAGCATCCGGGATTTTGAGCTCTTAGAATAGTGTCCCTTGAATAGTTCTTAGTCCCTCCTTCCCTTTCATCCTTTATAAATGACCAGAATGCCCCAAGGAATTTTGCCTTTGTTACTGCCAACATTGATCCTTCTTAACTAAGGCATCATAAATTTACATAAGCCTGACAAATTGCAATTGTTTGGGCCACAATAATATGGGGGGTGGGGGGGAAATGTTGCCTAGTGGAAAGAGCACTGGGTTCCTAAGGAAAACCTGAATTCTTCTAGGCGAAGGGATGAGAGAAGAGGGCAGTACTTACACATTTCATTAGGATTAGAGGGATCTTGATTCTGTTCTGGACTTTCTAATAACTAGCTGTGTGTCTCAAGAAAAGTCACCTAACTTCCATTGACTCTCATTCTTTTTCCTATAAAATGAGAGAATTAAGATGATGTCATTTCTGAGGTCCTTTTAGATCCAAAGTCATGAAAGGCTGTATAGTATAGCAACAAAAGGTATAGACTCCGGAACAGATTGTGAGGGTTTAAATCCCAGCTTTGTCACCAACTGACTGTGTGAACTTGGGTAAGCTCCTTAACCTCTCTGTGCATCCATTTCCAAAAATGTAAAATGGGGGATAACATTAGTACCCACCACATAGTGTCGTGAGAATTCAGTGCATTAATTTGAGTAGAGTACTTGGAACAGTGCTTGCCTAACGGTAAGTACTTAAGAAGTGTTACTGTTATCAATATCCTCTGAAAGGAAGTCACCTCGTTGAAGGACAGGGAGGGCTCTAACAGATGGAGAATGCTCAAGACATTGGAGCAAACATATAAACAGACTAGTGTGTAGGAACTGAGATTTACAATTTCACAACTCCTACAAAACCTCCCTTTGTTTTAAAGGGATAATGTTTTATTGCTGGTAGAGGGGCCATAACTGCAGAATGCTGTATTCGATATCCACAGGGACTCCCTTCTTCCTTAGGACACAGGCACGTAATTAAGTCCTTGGGTATGAGGGGAGTACAGAATATTAAACTAGTGCTTTCTTCATAATGCTGTCACACCTGTGGCCAGGGCAACAAAACAGGAGAGAGAAATGCCATTACCAGAGGTGCTGAGAAGTGGGTTCTCTTAAGGCGATGAGTTTTTGTTCTTTTTAAACAACATAATGAGACCTCGTAAATTAAACTGGGAAGGATTTTTCAAATCAGTAAAAGTTCTTTAAAAATTATAAGAATTAACTTCAGCTGACTCCTGCCTCTGGTAGGGATTCTGTTTTAGTAAAGCTAATACAGAATTGCAATAAGCAACATCATATTCTCTTCATTTCTTAATGAATCCCAATCTCTAAAACCCTATCATTTTTCCTTTGTACTGTTTTTCTTAGCATTTTCTTCATCAATGGTAGCATCTGGATTCAGTGAAATTATGATAAATTTGTATTAAATGTTTAATTAGTGACAGATAGATTGAGACTACCTTTTTTTCTGTTTGACCCTCTGTGCATGCGTACACACGTGTTTAACCATGTTACCGCCAAATAAGTGAAATGGTAAAACTGTAACCAATTCCTATATACTTACTCAGACCCTGGGATGTCTGCAATCGCCTAAGGGATTTTGCTTGTTTAGGAACAGCGAGACAAACTAGGATAGTGTGATGGGAAGAAAATTGCTTATGAATCTTGTAAAATATAAAAGGTAGCTTTTGAAATAAAAAGAGAGAGAGAAGAAAAAGACAAGAAATTAAGTCTATTCGGAGAGCACCTAGTTCCCTGACATTTTTCTGGAGACCAGAGCATTAAGATTTCTCCTAAATGTTCCTGACATGAATGGATCCCTTTCTGGGGAAAAGACCCCCAACTGGTTGCCCAGCCAACTGCTCTTAACCCCAGCAACAACACCTTGACCCCACTCCCTGTCAGCCACCAAACTCGGGAGCTTTAACCTCAGAAAAGTCTGCGACACTTTCCACTGCCCCTCCTTTGTCCCTGGCTGTGTAGTGTCCCCCATTGAGCCTCTTCTTCACCTCCAGTTTCTCCTCCCTCTCCCAAGACTGTTCAGAAGGAGCTCAGTTTTTCCTGAAGAGTAAGAAACAGAAAAGTCTTTATGTGGGAGTCTGTTTAAGAAATAACCGACTGCTGTTTACAAAGGCCCCTTTCATTCTGTTCGCTGGTATGTGCTTCCTGAGCAGCCGCGGGTGGGAGGCTCAACACAGTCCAGTCAAAGATTGCAACTGCTCATTTCCGCGGCTGGTGGGGGTGGAGAAGGGGACGTGTGCACGCGGCCATGGAGACGCTTCCCACCCGCTACTCGGCGCCGCCCCAGGAGCTGCGCCTGAAACAGGCCAGCATGCAGTTTGTTCGCGGAGTTCTTTCTGCCAAGGAACTTTTTTTGTGGCTTTCCTTGTACAGGAGGTTTTATTTTTCACACATGCACAAAAAAAACCCATATTCAAATATAGCAACTGAACAGAGAAAATAATAGGCATTACATAGGAAACGGTTGGAACCTAAGGCTTTGTCTCTCACAGCCGCAGGGAGCCAGTGTGTGGCATTTCCTGTGGCAGCCTTCCCCAGGGCGCCCAGAGCGAAGCCCAGGGGCCCCGAGGGAGTTCCCTCTTGGTCTGGGGTCTTGATTACACAGAGGTCATCAGGCTTCCAGAAGATTTGAATCTAAATTGTGGAGGTAAAGAGAGTTTGGTTTAATGATTCACAACTTTTTTTGAAGCTATGAAATCAAATGGTTAGTTTCGTATTTTTGCCCATACATGCACAAATACACAGGTACGCAATATTTACATTTTTCCATTCTGTATTGGTACACGTGTATATATATATATGTATAAGATTTATATTTTATATATATGACTTATATTTTACATATATGAATGATTTAGATTTAAATGAAAAGACATTGTTTGTGGGACTCTTCATTGACTTCATGGAACCTTCTTAAACTGGGATTATGCTATTACATACCACGATTAACATGGTAAAAGTTTTACTCTATTTTATTTTTAAAAATTTAAAGTAAGCATAGACTACACTGCAAGACGTATACGAATTTAATGTAAAAATGAAACATAACCCTTGTTTGTGATAGGAAAGGCCCCCAGAGTCCCTAGGGACATAGGGTTATTCTCCTCTCAGCCTCAGCAGTCACCCGGGACACCTCAGCTTTGGACTGGCCAGGCAGGTCAGCAGCTATGAGCAGCAAAAATCAGAAATTTTCTCCTGAAATATATCTGAATTCCCCACCCCCACCTTTATTGTATAACTATGAATTCATTAGTCTTTTTAAGGCTTCTCTTTTTCAAAGCATGTATCTCCTGATAGGTTTAAGAAGTTGATCATCCACATCTTAGTACGAATTCCTTTAAACAACTAGCTTTCTGTTCCCGTTGGCTTCACAGACCAAATCAGAAGCTGGGAGTTCCTAATGTAAGATCTCTTATAGTTTGTGAACTAGAACTAGCCAGTTCAGGCATCTGAGGCTCAGTTTCGTAATCTGAAATTAGGAATGGTAGCACCTGCTTTGCCATCATAGTACAGCTATGAAGTCAAAATGACATACAATGTTCATGGAAGACCTCTATTAAATCATGATATACAATTTAAATGTCAGTTATTGCTATAATAATTTAGTTGAGACTAGTTAATAGATAAGGGAGAAAGTTATAGGAAGAGGTAATTTTGAAATATAAGGCATTTAGGAAGAGCTACAGCATTACCTCAGTGTGGGACTTTGGTATTTGAATATATTACAAATCACAGGAGAGAAGGAAGAAGAAAGAGGTGAGTAAATGCCAGAACGAAGCTCTGCTCTGCAATACAGCAGAAGGACCTCCAGATAGACCCCTGATTGCCCAAGTTGCTGTAAAGAAAAAGCCCATAAAAGAGATTCATCTTAAATTGTTAGGCAACCCCTAGGACACAGACTATGGAGTTCTGATTAAAATATTTCTCAAAGCAAAACCTACCAAAAGTGTAGATAATTGAAGGTAAACACTGGATCCACTTACTTTTCAAAATATGCAGTGGTCTTGTCTGCTTCTCATGACGCTGCCCGTGTTCTCGCCTGGTGTTCATCAGCCCAGTGATGCCAGCAGTTGTTAAGCAAGTGCTATGTGTGGAGCACTATTCTCACATTGTACATGAGTCATCTTATCTTCACAACAACCCCAAGAACTGGATACTGTAATATTTTCACTTAATAGTTGACAAAACTGAGGCTGAGTATTTAAGTAACTTGACCAGTTAGTATATGGCAAAAGATCCAACTGAAACCAGGTAATGTAACTAGAACTGAGTTGATTCTGTGGCTTCTTGTACTTCCTCCCAACCCACAGCATAACCATTGTAGGTAAAGGCAATAATTACAATGTGCAGAAGACAGGAAGCACTTGGAGTCTGCTCCTCTGACAGTCAGAGGACACTCCCTTTTTTGGGGCCAGCACTCAGCTTGCATGAGACTTGACACAGAAGCCTTAAATGCACTTGGAGAAGTGAGGGCAGAGTAGAGCCAAAAAGGAAAAGACTCCAAGGAAGCGCTAGGTTGTGTTTTTCAAGCTAAATGAGGGTTTGAGAAGAACAGAGGGGTAGGGACATTGAGAACAAAAAAGTGTCCATTTTTATTATATAAAGTGATCTGTAGTGTGTAGTGAGCTCTCAATTCTGTTGCTGGCCCTGCTGAGATACACTGAGTTGTTTGCTGTCTTCCAGAGCCCCAGAAGTCATCAGTTTGGCCTTATGATTGCTTCTAACACCGCGGTTTGCCAAGGTGCATTTAAGTTTATTTGGAGAGAGTCATGAAGAGCAAAGCAAAATAGTAGATTTTAGATCTTAACCTTTAAAAATATCCTATCTCTTCCCTTCTAAATAAGACATAGAAATTATAGGCAAAAGTAGATTCATATGTAAGAAAAAAGGCAGGAGGTTTATTCCTGACTCTTGAATGAGCTTTGGACTAATTTTTTCAGGGGCGGGGGGAGGTGCAGTGGGCAGAAATGTAGACCCGAGGTTGATGTCCCTTGTGCTGCGACCTAGCACAAATCACCACTGACACAGGGGACTGTGGCTCCAATACTGTTCCCTGCCTGAGATTTCTATTTTTTGAATGATTACTTTTGCTATTGTTTACCAACTCTTATTTTTAAAAAGTCAATAAAAGAGAGTAACATTTATAATGGTCTAGGTATTAAAATCACCATAAGACAATCATTTTGAAAAAAAAACACAAAACTTGGACTTACAAAGCAGATAGCTATATTTCTCTATTTTTGGTCTCATTCATATGAAATGACTTTCACTTATGTCCCGATCAATGACTCACTGTGTGGGCACCTTATACTCTACAGTGTTCAGAGAAAGGAGGCCCTTGGAGGCAAATGCAAGTATCTGACTTGAGGCAAGTTGCCAAAGGCAGTTCACCTGGTTCCTTTTCTTGGGCTATTAATTAGGAGAAGAGTCTTCCCCCCTCCCTGGGCTGTGCTGACCTTCTCATTTTTTTGTCTCTGGCCATCAGCAGTCCCATTTGGTCAGATAATTCCATTTGAGTGCATAATCGATCCAGCAACATGGTAAATAATTTTGTCTGGGATCAAATGTCTATTGCTTATCTGGAGCTGATGTCATTTTGAATTACAATCACCATACCTCTTTTCTCTGACCCCTTTTCCCAATTTAATGGCATTAAAATTCTTCAAATTCAGATTTTCCTTTGTAAGTCAGGGTCTCTAGCTCAACTAAGACCCACCTAACACTATATGAATAACAGTAAATAACATTAAACCTTCAAAATCAGTCATATCTGATTCTTTCTGTCATTGGCTCAAATTATGATTCCACATCCTGTAAGTCAGTCTTGATCATGTGACCAGGGATCAAATAAGAATTGAAGTCCAAAGCTAAAGAAAACTGTTGTTATCTTTGTTTTCAGCTTCTCTTGTCAGATTTTGTCACGTATTTAAATTAAGTTCCTTGCCTTTCTCACTGTCACTTGAAACATTTTGTTTATCTTTAAGACTATGACTTCAACCAGTCGTATATCGTACACTGAGTACTCAAGTGCTTTGTATTTATTAGCTAGATATAAATTATTATTCTTTGTACTTCGCTATTTTATTATCCAAGATTAAACCACAATGCCCTTTACACAGGTATTACAAAGCAGGTTTATAGTAGTCTTGTTTTGTTTTCCTGGAGGACTCTTTATGCACCAGGTTCTTCTTTATTTTTTTCCTCTAGCTTTATTAAAATATAATCAGCATATAACGCTGTGCAAGTTTAAGGTATAAAATGTAATGATTTAAAACATAATATATTGCAAAATACTTACCACAATAAGGTTGGTTAACACATCCATCTCCTCACATAATTACCATTGTGTGTGTGTGTGTGTGTGTGTGTGTGGTGAGAAAATTTAAGATCTACCCTCTTAGCAACTTTT
The DNA here is from genome assembly GCA_004026545.1 of Mormoops blainvillei. NCBI lineage: Eukaryota > Metazoa > Chordata > Mammalia > Chiroptera > Mormoopidae > Mormoops > Mormoops blainvillei. Next base: position 115,049 of record PVJD01004534.1, read on the forward strand.
GAGTATATAGTACAGTATTGTTAACTGTAGTCGCCATGCTGTACATTAGATTCCCAGGACTTACTCATCTTATAACTGGATGTTTGTACCCTTTGACTGACATCTCCCATTTCTCTCACTCCCTAACCCCTGGCAACCACCGTTCTTCTGAGAGAAATTCTTATTTAACCTAACATATCACTATATTTCATGTTAATACTATAAAGTCCTTTTTATTTCTTCCTCTCTCTGGAAAAAAAAATGGTTTAGGTGCTCCTTCTAGGTGCCTCCGTTATACCTGGGCCATTCTTTCATCTCAACACACAAGACACCATGTTGAAATTGCTGATTTATAGATCTGTCTTTACCTTTAGAGCATAAGCTCCCTGAAAACTGGGTTTTGTCCAGTTCCCTGTTCTATCCTTGGCTCCCACCAATGCCTGACACATTAAGTAGACAAGCCCCAAATCTCTTGATTACACTGATATTTGAAAGAAAAGTAGCCACAGAGGGTGGCGAGATTTCTATTTAATTGCCCAGTTAGATTAAATAAAGCCACGCAGGTGTTTAGGAAGAATGATCTGTTACATAAGGAAGACTGAAAGTTTTTAAAAGTCAGTCTTTTGGTGTTCTTTGCAAGCAATGGGAAGAAAAGATGATTGATCACCTGTGAAATTAAAATCCTAAGGTTTTGTTGTGACACCAAAACACTCCCTGAGAATCCTGAGCCCCCGCTGAAGCTCCTCTTGTATGTGTCTCTTTTGCCAGCCTCTGAGCTATCATAGCACCTGGTGTGCGTGCAGCCACTGTCTCTTGTAAATTACGGACTCTCTTTGTTTGCACTAAACCATAACTTTAGTCATTTAAAAAGACTTTTACTAAAGATTCTGTTTTGTCATTTGTGTATACATGGAACACTTAGGAATAAAAAGCATTTTACAAGCAAGTGAGATCGCTGACATTAGGATATTTAGGACCAAATTCTCAGAATTTCAAATGACTTTGTCATGGCAGAGTATTAATTCGACCTCTGTAAAATGATCTGGGCTCATTTGTTTAATCAGGAGTCGCCTGAATAACAGGCCCTTCAAGTAAGCTGGCTTAGTTACAGAGTTGTTTGTTGTTTCTTTTCCAGCTTTTTAAATAGCTTCTGCGATGGGGCCACTGACTTGGTTCATCCCATTCCTATCTACCCCTAATGGTGGATGAACTGCATCATTGCATGACCCATCTAACATTTGCTTAACAAGGGAAAAGATGTGAGAGTGCCAAGAATCCAGAGTCACTCACTAACAAGCCTTTCAAACACACAAGGTTTCTGAAAATGAGCATCTATAAATCACAAAAATCTCTAGCAACTTCAGCAGAATTTGCCTCTCCAAGCAAGGCAAAGGGTAAAGAAACAATACCAGGCACTAGTCACAACTATAAGCCTTATGTGCCTCGAGCCAAAACTAATTTGGTGTGGGTGAGGTTAATGACATCCAGGTGTTGAAACTAGATGTCATCCACCTCTCTTTCCTACTCAGTTTTGGTTTGATTTTCATGGAAATATTCTCTAGGAGAGGGAAGACTGAATCCGCTTGCCGCAGGGACTCCCTCAATCCTTCCATGCTTGGCAGGGTAGAAAACATGAGAGGACGAGAGGAGAGGCTGGCAGTAGTAATTGATGTGGGTTGCTCTGATGCCAGTTTGACATATAAATGAAAAATTTTATGGAAGATACAATGCCCCTGGAAAATTATTTGCTAGGATGATAATATCTGTTCCCACCAGCCAGAAGAAAATGTATCATCCTAACTTTAAACTCACCAGTAATGAAAGCATCTATCTCCAGGGCTTCCAGAGTATGTTTCTTTGCAGACTACTAATCACCACCCCTGTCTGTGAAGCGGCCCATTCATCTTAGCCTCAACCTGTATGACACTGTGAATAACCCTCAGTCAAGCGAATGATGCTCTAACCAGGCGTGAATCGCTCTTCTGACTCTTGTGTGTGTACTTCCTTGGGTGTATTTTGGTTAGCACACTGTGCAAATATGGCTCGGACACTCTTATTTCTCCTCAGCAGAGTCAGCTTTGCTTTATTCCAGGGCCACGAAATGCTTGCTCAGCCCTGTCTTGCCTTGTCTCTTGGTGATGAGGTTTGACTGACCCATCACCACCAAAAACAGAATGTTTCTGAATGTGAGCCCCATTCTTGACCCTACTTAATGGAGAAAATTAGTCATTTTCATAGAAAAGAGCTAGTAAGAAAAGAGACTCCTATTTTGGGGGGTTTTCTGGTGAAAGTACTAGTTCTCAGAGATAGAAAAAGTGGCTTCACCGTCTGTGACCTTGGTCAGGTCACTTGTTCTCTCTGTTGTTTCTTCATCTGAAAATCTGTTTTTGATTTGCCTCAGAGGTGTTTCCCCAAAACAGTGGACAGTACAGTATGTTCTTGAAGGTAACCTTCCACAATTACACTTACCATATAAGTATACGTATATACTTATATATTGATGAGCTAAAATTCAGTGGCAAATAAGCCTCAGGAGTATCACTTAGCCATTAGCAAAAAATTTCCTGCCCTGTATAGGTGAGAACAATGTTTAGAGGGTCCAATAGGAAACCTGTTTTTAAGCTAACTTCCTGTAAGGTCTTTTTTAAAGTTCCAAAGTGCCACAGCTCTCAAGACACATCTATGAATAATCAGTAGAAGCAAACTCTATTTTGGGAATTGACTCATTTAATAAAAGTATTATAGTTACCTCATTCATTCATTCATTCATTCATCCTGCAAATAGCTATTGAAAGGCTGCCATAAGCCAGGCACTGTTCTAGGCACCAGCGATTCTGCAGTGATCAAAACAGACTAATTCTTTGTGCTCGTGGGGCTAATATTTTAGTAGGTAATGCACACCATACAAATAAATAAAGATAAAATAAGTCATGTGGTGTTAAGTGCCAAGAAAAATGTAAAGCAGGGTAAGGGGGATGAGAAGAGCAAGAAGTAGCAGGAGTGGCTTTCTAGATGGGAGAGCCAGGGAGGGCCTCTGATAAGTGATGTTTGAGTAGACACTGAATAAAGTGAAGATGTGAACTATGGGAAAAGCATTCCTAGTAGTGACATCAGTAAGTGCAAAGGCCCCGGGAGCGCAGAATGTTTGCCATGTTCAAGAAACAGCAAGGAGACACTATATTAGAGGAATAAGGAGAGACTGGTGGAAGATGAAGTCAGAGAGATGCCAATGGACATTATTGTCCAGCTCCTATAGACCATGTATAGGACTGAGCTTTTGCTCTGAGAGAGGTGGGAAGCCACTGGAGAGTTATGAGCAGAGAGCCGACATCATTGACATATGTTTTATTAATGAACACTCTGGTTGCTGTTTGAGAAATGGACTGAAAGGGGTAAGGGTAAAATTAGGGAAGACAGGATGATATTGAAATGTTCAAGAAATAAAGGTGGCAAAGCCAGTATGACATAGTGGAAGGGAGGGATGGGGTTCGGTTCTGGGGATATTTTGAAGGAAGCGTCCAGGAATTTGCTGGCAGATTACAGGTGAGATGTGGAACAAAGAAGCAGCAGCAGCAAGACTGTCCTCAGTGTTTTTAATCTGAGCAACTAGAGGAATGGAGCTACCATTGGTCTCCATGAAAAAAAAAAAAAAACTGTGGGAGGAGCAGGTTTAGGGGAGAAAAATCAGGAACTTGGTTTGGGACATGACAAGTCCGAGATGCCCACTCATGTGGAGAGGGTGAGTAGATAGTCGGATATATGGGTCTAGGGTTCAGGAGCAAGACTGATAATTGAGATATAAATTTGAGAGGTGTAAGCAAAGAGATGATCTTTATAGTCATGGGTCTGAATGAGATCATGGAAGGGAGGGTAAGGGGTGAGTGTAAACACAGAAGATAAAAGTGCAAACACAATGAGACCTGGGGATCAAGGAGATAAATAAAACCAAGAAGGGAGACTGAGATGGAACTGACAGTAAAGTGAGACAAGAATCAAGAAATACAAAAAATAAAAAGTGTTGGCAAGGAGGTGGAGAATTTGAAACCATGTGCACTGCACTGTTACTGGGAATGTAAAATGGTGGAGCTGCCGTGGAAAACAGTATGGAGGTTCCCAGAAAAATTAAAAATAAAATTTCTATATGATCCAGCAACCTAGCTTCTGGGTATATATTCAAAAGAATTAAAAGCAGGATCTTGAAGAGATACTTGTGCATCCATGTTCAGCAGCATTATTCACAATAGCCAAGAGGAGGAAGCAACCCACATGTCTACTGATGAATGAACGAACAAACAGTATGTGATATATACATACAATGGAAGATTACTTAGCCATAAAAAAAGGAGGAAATCCTGTCAGACGCTACATGTGGATAAAACTCAAGGACATTATGCTAAATGAAATAAACCAGTTACAAAAGACAAATACTGTATGATTCCATTTATACAAGGTATCTAAAGTAGTCAAACTAATAGAAACAGAAAGTAGAATTGTGGTTTCCAGAGGCTGGGGAGAGGGGGAAATGAGGAGTTGTTTAATGAGCATTGACTTTTAGTTTTGAAAGAGGAAAAAGTCCTAGAGATGTGTTGTGCAACAATGTAAACAAGTTAACACTGCTGAACTGCACACTGAAAGTTGGTTAAGATGGTAAATTTGTGTCTTTACCGCAATTATGAATGAATGATCATCAATTAAGAAAAGGCAGCATCCCTGAAGTTAAGAGAAGAAAGTATTTAAGGGGAAGGGAGTAAACCACTGTGCTAAATGCTACTAGAAGGTTATAGTAGTTTAATAATGATCTCCAGAGATAGCAAGTCCTAATTCCTGAACCTGTAAATGTCACCTTATGAGGTTGCAGAGTCTTCCCAGATATGATTAAGTTAATGTTCTTGACATGGAATCATTATCCTAGTGATATCCTAGTGGCCCCTAAATCCAGTGATAAGTATCCTTATAAGAGAGAGGCAAAAGGAGATGACACACAGAAGAAGAGGAGCCAATGTGACTACAGAGGCAGAGAGTGGAGTGATGTGGCCACAACTCAAGGAATGCTGGTAGCCACCCAGAGCTGGAAGAGGCAAGAAAGGGATTCTTCCCTACAGAGTTTAGGGGGAGGATGGCCCTGATGACACCATGATTTCCACTCCGTGGAACTCATTTTTAACTTTTAGTTTCCAGAACTGTGAGAGAATAAACTTCTGTTGTTTTAAGCCCCTCAAGTGTGTGATAATTTGTTACAGCAGCCATAGAAAATTAAGCCAGAGGTCAAGTAAAATGAGAACTTGATATGTAACCATTGGATTTGACAGACTAGAAGTTGCACCTGCTGGTGACATAGACAAATGTAGTTTCTGTAGAGTAGTTGGGGAAAAACTATTTGGAGTGAGTACAAGAAAGAACTGGAGGAAGAGAAGTAGATACAGTGTGGCTAGACAAGTTTTCCACATCATCTAAAAAATGGCATTTTTTCTGCTTTCCCTTATAGATGGGAAGGACATATTCTTCTAAGGAGACAGACATACAGAGTCAATAGACAGGTTTTATTGTCATTTTTCTTAAGGTGGTAGATGTTTTAGCATTTTTATATGCTGATGAGATTGCCCCAATAAAGAAGAGAGAAAAATTAGTGATGCAAGAGAAAACAAGAAAATAAATGCATGGAACCCTTGTCAAGTCCTTTAGTAGATAAGAGAAGATGGGAACAGCACTAAAGTGCAGGGGCTCCTCACCAAGGTATAACAAAAACAGGGCATGAGCAGTTCATCGTCACAAGAAAAGAGAAGGCAGAGTTTATGAAAGTGCAGGTGCAGGTAAGTTGGTGGAGTTAGTCATGGAAAAATATAAGCATTCTCTTCTGGTTACGGCTACTTTTTCAGTGAAATAAGAAGCAAGGTTACCAGCTAAGGACGAAGATGGTGAGAGTGGAGGTCGTAGAGGATTGAGGAGAGAGAAGAAGATGTGAAAAACGTCATTGGAATTTGGCTAAGGGAATGCAGAAGAAATGATGGGCAGCACTAAGGACCCACTTGAAGTTACTATTGATAAGTTTATGGTTGTGTGTTTACTTAACACTCTCTAGTTGCCCAAGGACAGATTGAGGGTTGGATTCAACCAGGGTTGGGGATTTTATCAGCTGATATGATTGAGGGAGAAAGAGACTGACTCTCTGTGAGTTGAAAGGGAATGACCACTTGATAGATCATGGAATCTCTCTAAGCCTGGTAAGGTGGTGCATGAGGACATGAGGGTTTTGAGGGACAGTGAAGAAGCAGGAGGCTCAATAGATTGGTGTCCTGAGTTCTTAGAATTGGGATACAGTGGGAGAGACCTGGAAAGTCAGGAAATGGACCTGAGAGAATAGAAAACTTGAATTCCTTCTTTCAACCAGCTAGGGTCCTCCTGGTCTTATAGCTTTCCTGCATATTTACCCACTTTCCTTGGACATTTAATTTTGGAATTTGGGCTGACACTTAAATATGTTGAGAGTCCCAGAGATGTGGGATTTCATTGTGCAGTGACAGAAATGGAACTATGTTAATATCTCTTGAGCAACTAGCAAAAAGAACTAGAGAGGAATCAAGCAATCATTCATCTCAATTCTCTCATTTTTACAGAAGGGGAAATTAAGGCCAAGAAGGGCGAAATGACTCATGAATGATTATGCAGCAAAGTTAATATACTCTGGAATTCATGGAGTTATTAAATCTCAGACTTTAGCAGGACCCAGAAATTATCTTGCAGAACTATCTATCCAAAACAGAATCTTTTTTTTATAACCACTGACTTCATATCCTTTAATCATTTGTAACACAGGCTTAGAAAATACCTCTAAATGCATGGAGCCCAGAGTGGCACGGTGTTTTATTTAACATGTAGTCCAGCTCAAATCCAGACCCGCAGCCTCAGAACTCAGCGCTCTGTACTACCCGGTGCTGACTCTCATCTCACATGTCCTTCCTGAACATTGGTTAGTACGTTGTGGTGCCATGACTGTCAGCTCATTGGGCATCCTCATGGCTCTGCTACCTGATATCCTGTCTGTCTTTCCATTCACATCTGTATCAAGAGACACCAGTTATTAAAAAGAGATGTCCTCTAAAATACTCCTTGGGGCTCAACATAATCACCTGTTTCTCCTTCCACACAACACTGACCCCATTCTATTAAAGGGCAGGGATCTGCTTAGCAAATACTATTCACTATTAATGAGGGAAACTTTGTAGTCAAAGTTGCTGGATATTTACATTCTTTGCAAAAGTAGTACAAAAAATAACTAAGGTGGGAAAATCAGGCCCAGTTCCTCCACTCCAAGTGGATCATAACATCTCACCGTTGAGTAGTGATCACCATAGAGTATGAAGGGTCAACAGAGAGAGTGGGCTATTACTTTGACTTCATTGACTCCCTTCTCCCCTTCCCCCATATTCCTAATAGGGTGTCCCTAGTACATGTGGGGCAGAGAGGGAAGACATCTGAGTAAAAAACCTGAACCTTAATAATCCTTCCAGTTTAGAAAGTGCTAAAATGCTAGAAATACTCAAGAAACAGTGAAAAGTGCTTCGAACTTTTTAACCAGGATCAAGTCCTTGATTCTGACTCTGGTTATAGCTCTTTTTTTTTTTTTTTAAGGCAGTTCATTTCATCACTCTGGCTCCTAAGTCTTTTTAATCTGCGAAATAAGAATCTTGGTTCAGTGGGTTTCAGATGTCTTACATTTAGCCTCTCTTGAAGCGAGTGGCACAAATTTGCAGAGAAGCCGTTTTCTAACTTGCTCATTCCTAGAAAAGTCCTGAACGCTTATACCAGAAAGACTTCCTTCCATGAGCCTCCAAGGGGCTTCCAAAGCTGGACCAAATGTTAAATAAAACACCGTGCCACTCTGGGCTCCATGCATTTAGAGGTATTTTCTAAGCCTGTGTCACAAATGATTAAAGGATATTAAGTCAGTGGTTACAAAAAAAAAGGATTCTGTTTTGGATAGATAGTTCTGCAAGGTAATTTCTGGGTCCTGCTAAAGTCTGAGATTTAATAACTCCATGAATTCCACAGTATATTAATTAAGGTCAGTTCGATTCACAGCCTTTGCTTTCTCAGAACTGCTCTAGATATCTGGGGACTGATCTCAAAGGTGTTCATTCTATGAGGGCAGGCTAGAAAAAGGAAGAGACGGAGTGGCCAAGGTGGTTAAATAGCTCCTGAAAACAGTTTCTGCAATTGAGATACTTTCGGGACTATATAAGAACAGTCATCAGATCCTTTCATCAGCACACCAAAACACTGAATTTTAATGATAAAACCGATGTTACAAAAAGTAAAGTAAAAGTAAGTAAAAGCAAGATGTACTCCCGGTTCCCAAATCAATATTTCAGACAGTTCATTTCACATTTCACCCTTTGGCAATGGCAAAGAAAGAGCTGTCCTGTGGGGAAGGGCCCCTTTTTTGACTCTCTTCTGCGATCCAGGGTGTTTCTGACTGAGTGTGGACAGTAGCTGTCTGTGTCCTTACTTAGGGACAAAGTAAAAAAAAAAAAAAAAAGTTACTTGTCTCTTCATCTTTAATTTCTTACATTTTTCCTCTACATTCCTGCTTATGATCAGAGGGATATTGGCATGGCAATTTATTTTATGCACCTAGAGCAGTGATTTTAAAAACAATATTGTTTAAAAAAATAAAAAACTGTCTCTGCATGACATTTCAGAGATATGTAATAGACTTAAAAGATGTGATGTAAAATTTGACACGTGAGTAATGGGGAAATGTTAAAATAACTTCATTCTCGTAAGGATGTCAGGCAGGGGAGGAACGAGTCTGGCAGCGTGGATAATGAGAAAGCGTCTCAGAAGGTCAACGTTTATGCAGGGCCCAGCAAATGATTATGTATATTAGTTAATATTATCTCCCTGGCATGATATTATACACCAAAGAAATAAGCACTCCAAGTTGGGGAGAGGCACTTGGAAAGTTACTGTGAAGGTTAACCAGGCTGTCTATCGGTAGAAGGGTTAGAGGAGCCTTTTGTTTTCTGACTCTGTGCTTTTCACAGAGATAATGGCTATGTATTTGTTTTATAAGAAAAAATATTTTAAAAAGTGAATTGGGGAAAAATGAGCCTCCTGCTTTCCCTGACATTAAACTAATAAAAAGGAGACGAGGCCTCTGTGCCTCGTTTTCTGGGCTATGGCCTCACACTGGGATTCTGTCTGAGATGGGTGGTCAGACTGGTGGAGGGAGGAGATGCAAGGCCGAAGTTACAGAGGAGCTTTCAGCATTGGGCTAATGTTTATGCTCGCAAACAGAGCGTTTGTGTCACTTTGCAAACTGGGAAAACTTATTGATGCTTTACATGTTGCCAAAAACAACCCGGAATGCATTTGGCCACTTGAGGATTGGTCCCTTTTTTGGCCGGAGCCAGAAAATGGTGAGAGGGAAGAGGTTCAAGTCACAAGCTTATCGTTTGCCCCAAGAATGTGGAAACACTTGGAGATCGGATGAGACAGAATCTGTGAGGTGCCCTTTTGAGGACCATGCTTCATAAGCCCATTGCTACCAAACAAAAGCCATTGTTAGCGATCTGGATCTAGAAACATCTGTTTGGTGAGGCTACAGAGAGGGGTGTGGTTGATGCTGTGTGCCAGGTACTCATCCTCCTAAGTCGCGAACGTTCCCTGATGCAGCGAATGTATGCGCATTGGGCTGCGTGCTGGGGCTGCTCCGGGCGGCTTTCATTCATTTAACAAATATTTATTGAGCACTTTCTGTAAAGACACCAGACAAGGTGTTTGCTCTTGGTTTACACTTAGAGAAGAAAAGAGACTAATGATATCTAAATTAATTCAGTAATTTTTGATTGTTGTAATGCATCGAAGAAAATACACAGGGCGATGTACTGAAGAATGACAGGGGCCGGACAGGGCACTTCAGAGAGTATAATCAGGAGGACACTTGGCATCTGAACATGGGTCTAAAGGAGAAAGCTGCCGTGGCCATGCGTGGCCCCGCCCATGCATGGCCCCGCCCAGGGACAGTGCAGCATCGTGCACCTGGGACACAGCAAGTGCCAGAGCCTTCGGGTGAACTCTGGTTTGACCCGATTAACCAACGAGCAGTTTTGGGGATACAAGGGCAGATTTAATAAATATTTATGGGAGGACAGCTGGACAAAATACTAATAATTGATAATACCAGTTAAGAAGCAATTTTAAAAATAGAGAAGTGGCTTGGTTTATACGGGCACTGTCTCCTGAGCTGGGATGGGCTTGAGGGACCAAGGAGATTGATATACTTGCCAAGGAAGTTTTCTCAGAGGAAGAGAAGCATGATCTGGGCTGCGAGATACAGGCAGACATGAGGGATGAGAGGTACGGCAAACTCATGGCCGCCCTGGGCGTGAGCTGTGGCCAGGAGAACAGAGAGCAAGGCTGGGCGAGCTGAAGACGAGGCCTGCTGATGCGGGGCAGCCACGGGCGGTGGAGATTGTGATGGAAACACTTGCTGTGTGTGCGCAGATGCTCTGCTGGCCTTTACACACAGGCGACAGTACCCGGGAGGAGGCTAAAACCAAATACCTCAGGTGAGAGGCAGCAAGTTTATTCTGTGGCCACAGGAAACCTTTACAAACACTGTGTGTGGATGTGAGCCTTTCCCTCCAGAAGGGAGCAATGAAAGAAAGGGCCTTTCTGGAATTACTGATATGGCACAGCTGCTCTGCGACTGGTTTCCTTAGAAACATTACGTGTAACCTGGGCACAGGCTTCTGGCTCACACACATTAAGCATTCAATAAATCCTTGTTTACTAATTCTGAATCACAATTGATTTTCATACAATCTCCATCTCCTCCATAGGTAGTCAATGCAGATTGGAAAGTTCAAAACTGAATGTAAAGATTTACTCCTCCTGCCCCAAGAAGGTTTCCTTCCCTTTGGAATACGAAGCTCTTGCTTATTTTTAAGTTCTCACTTAACAGAGTCACCATTGGTCATCATCATAGATATTTCCCTTTGCCTTTCTTAATCACTGACTCTTTTCCCACGTTCCTCGTTGCGAGGATTGGTGATTACGTATGTAATGTTCTCAGGTCCCAGTGTTTAGTAGCTGCTCAATAAATGGCGGTGGTCATCCTCCATTCATGCCTGCTGCTCGCATAGCCCTCCGTGCGTCATCACGTGCTGTCGCAAGCGTTAAGCACACCTGTGCAATCCTGGAGTTGTTATCTCCACTGCACAGCTGAGCCCTGGAGCCCCGGAAAGATGAAATGATTTTCCCCCTGTAAAACAGCTGGGAGTGTCAGAATACACTAGAACTCAGGTCTGCTGTCTCCTAGAGCCTGTTTTTTCACTCTTGCACCATGCATCAGTTGCTTCACAGGAAATATCTCCAGACAACACAGTGATAAAAAACAAATGTGAGCGGGGGAGGTCCAGTTCTTACTGGGGACAGGGGGCTGTGTTGAGGAGCTCAGCCATTCTGTAAGCCTAAGGGGCCACTGGCCGGGGGGCAAGGAAGCTCTGACAGGCCGGGCCTCCTGGACTCCAGGGCTACCTAAAGCTTGAGATCCGCTGAGGATTTAGAATTAAAGCAGTGTTTTCTTTTTTCTTCTTAAAGAAATTAATTAACCAATAGCTAATTTCCTACGAGGAGACAGAAGGCCGCCGCCTGTCAGATCCCCCTTGCCTGCTGTTCTGAGTATTAGACATCAGGAGGTTAACAGGGCCATTTCTATGGAAACAAGCTCATTATTTCTCTTTTGTTGGAATCCTAGTGGCTCATGGTCTGGGCTTTCATATTTAAAAAAAATAAAGGAGGAGGAAAGAAAAGAAAGAAAGAAAAAGAATTCAACATATGCCACACAAAATACTAATCTTTTTTTTTTTCACATAGTGAACAAAGCCCATTTAACATCTAAGACTGCCAGCCCCATTTGTGGATAACAAGCCGTTTCCTTATCCAAGGCTCAGATAAAAACTAAAAGCTTACGTGTCATTTTTAAGTTGCAACATGGCCTATTCATTCCTGTTTTGTTTTACAAAATCCGTGAAATCCGTGACTGAGTCAACATTTTTCAAGGGCTGTGTTTTTGTCAGGGTTGTTAAAAGCGGCTAACCAATGATGCCTTTTCTAAGAGGAGGGGCTGCATCTCGCAGAGATGTTGTTTCAAAAGCAACGGTTTACTGGAAAGTAGAAAGCTATCATCTCATGTAATGGTTTCTGGCACCCAGCGCAACAGGGAAGCTGTGTTGTCTCTTACTCTCCACCTACACAGCATAGACAGCTCCACTCTGGTTTGAGGGAAATCAGAGGGGACCTTGTCTTTCTCCCAGTGTACCAGTGGCAATATCCCAGCAAACCTGCATGGAAGTAGTGCAGGGTGGGTTTTAAGTTGTTGTCACTCCCTTGGTTTCTTTTCTTCCCTATTGGTCCTTTTGCTTGCTGTAGCTTCCCCACTAGCCCTCATTTGCATTTGCTCTCTCTGTAGCTAGGAAGACCATAAAAATGGCCATTACGTTTGTGAAATGACCAAACATTCACCACAGGTGCCAGGTTAGGATCAGCCTGCTGCCTCTAAAATGTGGATTAAGGGGCTAGAAGAAAATCTTTCCCTGGGGAGAATGATTCAGAAACACCCTTCTCACTAAGGTTCTCACTGAATCTAAACTTCAGTTTCCTCCAGCTAGGGATGCAGTGGTTACTTATTGCCCTGGAATTGTGAGGGTTAAATAGGATAATGCTTTAAGGCACTTGGCCCACTTCCTGGTACATGGCAAGCCCTGGGTGTATAAGCTAATATTCATTGTTAGTACAAGTTCATGGTCCTCTGGTGAAAGAACAGAGCTTTTGGCCTGTAAAATCAAATTCCCAGAAACGAGAAGCACTAGAAGATGGAGGAAAGGGCAGAGCGGGGGAAAGGCACGTAGACCACTCCTGTTTTGTTTTGTTTACAAACCCATCTTTCACCTTAGCCACCGTTGTGATGTCCCGCTTCCTGCTCTCCGCTCTCCGCACCCTGGCTGCCCGTGAACGCCCTGAGGCTCCCCAGGGGAGGATATCTTCCTCTACCTCCTTTATCTCCTGGGCCCCCTCCTGTCCCTTCCCCTCTCAGGTACCCTTCTTCTCTTCAAATATCAACCAGTGCTGGTAGAGTCCAGTATCATTTCAGCATTGGCTGGGTTGCTCAGTTGGTTGGAGTGTCATCCCATACACCAAAATGTTGCAGGTTCAATTCCCAGTCAGGGCAACATACCTAGGTTGCTGGTTTGATCCCTGGTTGGGGCGCATATAGGAGGCAACCAGTTGAGGTCTCTCTCTCTCTTTCTCTCTTGCTCTCTCTCTCTCTCTCTCTCCCCCCTCAAGTCAATAAATATATCCTAGGGTGAGGATTAAATAATTTCATATCCTTTATCCCCAAGCTCCTCCATGCCTAAGTCTGTGTGGATATACCCGACCCTACCCCTCACCTTTCCCCTAGCATGCCCTATTACTGCTCAAAAATGAGCAAAGGCAAATGAGGAAACTAGGATATTGTGACACCCAAAAGATATCTTGGTAAGCTCTCCAATTGTTGAAACACGTGATTGGGAAAGAGTGAGCATGCAGGACCAATTCCAAACCTGATACTCCGGGGCTTGAAGGTGTTAGGGGAAAAGCAACAAGCTTCACAAATAAATCCCTTATTGACTGAAAACGTCCCCAGGGCCTAGAGAACCAAAAAGAAATTAGTGTGTGCCGATTAGTACAGATTGAAATGTGCTATTTTGGTATCAAGTCTAAGCGGCCAACTGGTAATAGAAAGAGATTCCTGACCAAAAAACTACACTGAAGCCTGGCAGACTATTTTACAATTATTATTTGACACACACTGCAGCTGCTATGCATAAATTCACTAGTGTTCTGACTGTTAAAGCCCGTCACAAGAATGCATACTAACTTTACTCTTTGTATCCACAATCTAAGCAACTTCATGATGGTATACTTAGTTGCTACAGAATAAATTAGAGTAGCAATGAAAAAAAAAATGAGTGACAAAATGAGCAAGCTAAACTTGAGGTGTGGTATAAACAATTAACAAAGATATTGATCTAGGTGGCTAATTATAAAAAGAAGCTCTGAAATATTTTAAATTGGAACCGTTTGAAATTAGTCGTCTAATTCAAAAGCAAGTAACAACCACTCACCAATGAATGATAGGGCTAACTGACAAATGAGAATAATGAAGGTATCATCAGGTGACTGGGAGACTATAAACCTCTGATTTGTTCTCTAGACCTAAAATTGTTTGTTTTATTGCCAATGTAATCTGAATCCGTAAAGATACAAAACAAATAAATCAAACCCCCTTAGCACCTACTGCAAATATCACAACACAGTTCCGAGAAAATCCACAGTTGTAATTAAAATGAAAGGCCGTAGGGAAGCCTGCCGGGTACTGGCCTTAAGAAACTCCATTAGAGTATAAAAAAGAATGGGATCCCTCACAATTAGCCTGCACTGTCTAAGGCGAGGATCCCATTAGCAAAACATTTATTTATCTTTGTGACACAGAAATAAGGGGTTGTGTGTTTACCCATAAGCCTCCATGGCAAGAAAATGAGTAGTTTCTTAACAGAAAAGTTCCTCCTGAAAGAAATTAAAATGCTGGATGTATTTTTACAAGAGAAAACTCATCTAATGGCTATCATTCCATGACAGGCCGATGTTGCTGGGGTGGGGGTGGGGGAATGCTCCTCTCATCAGTTGAGAAGAATAAAATGCCTTCCGTATTATTCTTGAGTTTGGAATTCAGGTGGGATAATTAGGACATTCTTGCAGATTCCTGCCAGTCTGTCATACACAAGCTTTATCATTGTTCTCAGGGCTTTTGTTGTTTGTATTCTTTTTGCTCAGCGCCAGATAAAACCCAGCATAATCTCATTCTACCAGCATATTGCAAGAAAGAGACTATATTCTCTTTTAAATAACAGGAATCAAATATCCATAAAGCATAATGTTCATGAGAATTATGAGCACTTAACACTTATTCATCACTGGAAAGGAAATAGGGATTTTAAGACATAAGCCTAGGAATCCCGTTAGTTGAAACTTTCCTTGTACTTTCTTTGAGCAGATTTTTCATGCATGGCTCTGTGGCCATTTGGTCAGAGTCCTTTCCCATTGAGAGTACTGTGGGCCTTTTGAGCAGCACAAGTAATTGTTGCCTGACACTCTGCAGGGTGTGAGAGTTTCTGCCTCTGCTCAGGAAACACCAGGAGCACTTGTAGTTATTGTCATAACCCAGACCACCCCATACGTTCCAAATGCCTCCAAAGGGCTGGTACCTCTGCTGATTGAGAACCACTGCCTGTGAATCTGGCGTGGGGCTTGGATGATAGATTGAATGGCATCTGGAATTTCCAGAGGGTAAATTATTAGAATTTTAAAAAGAGCTTCTGGCTCTAGAATTCTGAAAGAATTAGTATGCGGCATTACAGTCCCCTAATTCAAGCTTAGAGATGTGTAACCACCCATATTCTATGCCATCACTTAGTTGCCAGATGATCCAGCACTGGGCAGGTGCTACCAATTGCTGGGCTAAGAACAGTTCGTTGGACCAAAGACTGTCACTCTAGTGCTACCCACCTTCGATCGTCAACCCAGCTGACTCCCAGAGATTCCAGAAATGACCTCAGGAATCCAGTTTCCCCAAGAGAGACAGACTCTGACTCAGTTTCCCTTTGCCCCACCAATTTTTAGGAGGCCTAGAGCCCACAGCTGAGTGAATCTCTGGAGTGGCCCTCTGATGGCCCAGGGCCAGGCTGGGCCCTGCAAAGGTGAGCTCCAGTGCATCACAAGGCAGACCAGAAACTGGGTTGCTGGGGTGCGAGGGGAGCAACCCTCTACTTTTAACTAAAAGTTTTTAGTTGTGTTTGAAGAGGTTTGTGTGTTCGAAGGCTGTATCTGCATGATCTTTTAAACAGAATTTTACTTTTTCTTTTAGCTATTTCGGTTAGTGTATTCAAACAATTTCCTTCCCTATTATAAAAAAACATCAGTTCTGCCCAATTTGGGTTACATGTAAAATGAAACAGGAACATTAGCCAAGAATATCTGATTTGTGTCTGTGCTTCCCTGTTGAAACTTTTCAGTGTAAGCATCTAACAGGATTCTGTCAACAGTTTTTCTTGGGCCCATATGTTCACAAGGTGCAAGACCCTTTCCTCCACAACACTTCCCACAGCATGCAATCACTCTCAAATCAGGTCAGGGTGGAAGGTAAATGGCTTCCTCCCCATTAAGAATCAGTAATATGGAATTTCTATAACTAACAGTGAACAATCTGAAGAGGATATTAATTTAAAAATGCCATCTACAATAGTGCCAAAAGAAGGAAATACTTGGAAAATAACTTAAAATAGAATTAATTTAGGAATAGAATAGAGAGCCCGGGAATAAACCTTCATGTATGTGGTCAAATCATTTTCAACAAGGGTAACAAGCGTTTAATAGGAAAAAGACAATCTTTTCAACAAATGGTGCTGAAAAAACTAGATATCCACATACAAAAGAATGGCATTGGACTCTTACCTAACGCCATATACAAAAATTAACTGAAAATGTTTCAAAGACCTAAATAAAAGAGCTAACTAAAACTACAAAACACTCTGAAGAAATAATAGGGCAAAAGCTTCACAACACTGGATTTAGCAATGATTTCTTGGATATAACAACAAAGGCACAAGCAACAATAAAAAAAGACAAATGGGACTTAATGAAAATTAAAAACTTGTGTGCACTGAAGCTCACGATTAACACAGTGAAAAGGCAATTCATGGAATGGGAGAAAATATTTATAAACCATATACCTGATAAGAGGTTAATATCTAGAATATAGAGAGAACTCCTAAAACCTAACAAAAAACACTGATTCAAAATGGGCTAAGTGTGGTGATCGCAAGGGGCGAGGGGAACATAAAGGAGTTAAATGGTAATGGAAAAAATATAATTAAAAAATTAAAAAATTAAAAATAGCCCTGACTGGTGTGGCTCAGTGGACTGAGTACCAGCCTGTGAATCAAAGAGTCACCGGTTCAATTCCCAGTCAGGGCACATGCCTGGTTTGCAGGCCAGGTCCCCAGTAGGGTGCACACAAGAGGCACCCACACATTGATGTTTCTCTCCGTCTCTTTCTCCCTCCCTTCTGCTCTCTCTAAAAATAAATTTTAAAAATCTTAAATAAATAAAAATAAAAAATAAATGAACTGAGGATTTAAATAGATGTTTCTCCACAGAAGATATACAAATGGTTGATAAAGAAAAGACATTCAATATTACTAATAATCAGAGACTAAAAATCAAAACCATAATGAGAAATCGCCTCTCACTTATTAGGATGACTACAATAAAAAATAAAAAAGAAAGAAAGAAAGAAAGAAAGAAAGACCCAGAAAATAATAAGCATTGGTGAAGATAAGGAAAAATTGGAATCCTTGCACACTTTTGATAAGCACGTAGAATGGTGCGGCTGCTGTGGAAAACAGTATGGCTGTTCCTCAAAAATGAAAAATAGATTTACATTATGATCCAGCAACTCCACTTCTAGAAATATACCCAAAAGAACTGAAAGTAGGATCTTGAAAGAATATTTATACATCTATGTTCATAGGAGTGTTATTCACAGTAGCTAAAACATGGAAGTAACTCATGTCCATTAACAGATGAATGGATAAGCAAAATGAAATATTATTCAGCCTTAAAAAAGGAAATTTTGACATATTTTACAATATGGATAAACCTTGAGGGTATTATGGTAAGTGAAATAAGCCAGTCATGGAAAGACAAATAGTGTACAATTTTACCTCTACGAGGTACCTAGACCTGCCAAAATCATAGAAACAGAAATTGGAATAGTTGCTTTCAGGGCTGAGGGGAGAAAAAAATGGGAGTTATTGTTTATTGTATATAGTTTCAGGTGTTTTTTTTTAAGGCTTGACTTATTTATTTTTAGAGAGAGGGGAAGGGAGGGAGAAAGAGAGGGAGAGAAATGTCAGCGTGCGGTTGCCTCTTGCACGCCCCCTACTGGGGACCTGGCCTGCAAACCAGGCATGTGCCCTGCCTGGGAATCAAACCTGTGACCCCTTTGTTTTTTAGTCGGGTGCTCAACCCACTGAGCCATACCAGCCAGGGCTATAGTTTCAGTTTTATATGATGAAAAAGAGTGTGTGTGTGTAAGTGTAAAATGCTTTGTACAAATGTCTCAAGCTTAGAAGATAGGCCAACTTTTTAAATTTACCACAGCCACTTTTTAGGAAAACACATACCTCTTTGGAACGCTGGCCTAGGACTTCACAGTTTTCAGTCTTCAGGAAGGGGATTTTTGTCACTGCTTTTATGGGAAAGCAGCTAGATATAAAAAAGAGGAAAATGCACAAAGTGATTCTAAAAGTGGCACTATGTTGGGTCATTTGATAAAACAAGAATATTCAGGATGTTTCATCCTCAAACTAGGAGCACAAATCAAAGCCTATGTTGACTTTTTCTCTTAAGTCCATTTAGGTTTCCAATGTGTTCTTTCCCCAGCATTTCTAGACTTGCATTCTACCCCATTCCTCTTCTTTTCCCATCTCAGCTCTCCCCTCCCCACTTCTCTTCTCTATCTCTACAAAGGTCTCCTTCTATGGTAGGAAAGATAAAGGCCCTCAAAGATGTCCATGTTCCCATTCTGGGAACCTGTGAATATGTCGTTACATGGCAAAGAGAAATTAAACTTGTTGCTAATCAGCTGACCTAAAGATAGGGAGATTATCCTGGATTATCTGTGTGGGCCCAATTTAGTTACAAGGATCCTTATAAGTGAAAGGAGGGGGCAGAGGAGAGTGAAAGGGAAATGTGACTAGAAAAGAGTTTATAGTGATAGGACATGAGAAGGACCCTATGCATGTTTGCTGGCTTTGAAGATAAGGCAAAAGGCCAAGAGGTGAGGAATGTTGGCAGCCCCTAGAAGCTGGAAAAGGAAAAGAAAAGGAAAGGAAGCCCTTAGAGCTTCCAGAAGGCGTGCAGCCCTAGGACATCTAGAATTTAGCCCAGTGAGACCTATTTCAGAACCCCTGACCTCCAAAACTATAGGATAATAAATTTTTACTGTTTAAGCTTCTAAATTTATAGTAATATATTTCAGCAGCAATAGACAATTCATATTCTCTCTAGCTCAGTCCGCTCA
>PVJD01004535.1:0-134192 GCA_004026545.1 Mormoops blainvillei
ACAATGAATGTCATCTTTATTCTCTCATTTCTTTTCACCCTGGTCTTACACTCTGGCAAAGCTTTTCCTCTGTCTATACATTGTCAGTTGTCAGCCATCTTATTTTTCCTCCCTGCTTTGGTAATGGGACATCCTTCAGGTCTCTTCCCTGGGCCTTTCCCTTTTGTAGCCAGTAGCCATTTGGCACGGTGGGTTTAGTGAGCATTCGCCTGGCATTTCTTCCCCATCAAATCCCCGTGATCGAGTTATTACCAACACTTCAGTCCCTCTGTCCGGATTTTCTTGACACCCCCTGACCTCTGTCCCTGTGACCTCATTCCAGGTGCGGCCTCTCCCCCAGCTCTTCCCCAGGGAGGAGACAGTCCCCTCTTTTTACGGTGGAAATTTCTAACAATAAGGAAAGTGTTCTTAGTTGCAAATAGAATAGTCTTTAGTAATTTTAAGCAAATTCTTTCCCCCCTCAGATCTTAGCTTAAAAAACAAAATGCTAGAGCTTGAATTACTATATGTTTCTAAGATGAGTCAGGTTCAGGAAGAAGGAAGGGGTGCAAGGCTTTTGTGCTGAGCAGGAAATAGGAAATGGTTCTCCAAGAAAAGCTTCACTGAGGTTCTTGTGGGCTTGGTGCAGCTGTCTGGAATGGGACGTGAGCCTTCGTTTTTCCTGGATTCTGGAGCACTATTTAAATTTCAGATTTAGAGTGGATTTTTAAGTTGGTTTATTTAGGACTGTTGACCCAGACACACAATCACGGAAGTGCATGCTCCGGTGAATCATGTGGAGTGTGGAGGGTGTAACTCGTCTGATTCATGATGGGTCATAAGAATTGGAAGGGGCACATATGACATTTTTATCCATTTCTAAAATCCCTCTAGTTTAACTAAATCCCAGTGTTTCTTACAGTAGCAGTCAAGCAGGTGTTTGAGTTCTTACTTTTTTTCCTATCTTAGTTAACGTGTCCTATCTAAACAGCCCCTCCTTGGATCTGTAGGCTTTACTGAACCCAGAAGTGACCTCATGTGTATTTATGTTTTGAAAGAGTTAACATCAATTTGGAAACCTTTCTAACATTATTTCAATACATCCAATTTTATCATAATGATTTAGGATTACCAAACATTTTTCTCCTCAGACCTGTACTAGACATTTTACATATCAGCATATTAACTGTTCAAGTGTATTACCCAAGTACATTACAAAGTGAGAAATATAAAATATGTCATTTGACTCTTCTTATCTAAAGCTGATATTCCCATTTTCTTATTCACAATTACATAAGCCAAGTGAAAACTTAACCTCAATTTTGGTGGTTTCAAAGAAAGGAAATCTTTTCTGTGGTCTCCCACTGTATTGTCAAGAGGCCTGTGGCTTTGTTTACGCCTAGTCACGTCCTGATAAGTGTGGCACCTTTCTTTGAAGGACCATTAGTTGTATTTCCTGACTCTGGATTGACACGACCCTCAGTGACAGAGCTGACTGGTCCGTTTTGGTGCTGAAGGCTTTTCTCTGGGCAGCTGCCTCCATTTATGGCCTTGGAAGGGCGGAAGGGAACCGGCTGGGACTCTCCATTTACGGTCCTTGGAGGAGGCGAAAAGAGTGGTTAGGGTGTTCTTGGAGGCAGCAGCTAGACATCATCGTGAGATAAAAATAAATGGGCAGGGGATGTTTGCAATTCCAGTTCCCGTCTCTGCTGGGAGGCCAGAGGGCGCTGGGAAAGGGGAGTGTGGGGCCAGCTTGCTGGGCCCTGCTGCAGGCAGCCGTCCCCTTCCATCGGGGGGCTGCCCGTGACACATTTCCCAAGTTCATTTGTTCTAGAAAGCATTGTACTACATACTTGCGACTCTCCTTTACAAAGACAAGGAAGGAGCCCTTTTAACGAGTGTACTTTCAGAAACCCCAGCTCCTTGAGGCATCATTGGAGGCACCAGAAGACAGCCAGACAGGGAGACCGATGAAGGTGCTTCTGCAGGGTGTAGGCTGGCGAGGTCTAGGGTCAGGGTGACATTCATCACTGCTCTGTTGATGTTGGAGGACACTGTCATCGTATGTGCCATGCTCTTATTATTCCTTTTGCCCATGTGGGTTTCTGGCATCAAGGGAAGTATTTTACGGAGTGCCTTGTCATTTGTCAGCTTTGATTTTAAGATACTGAATTTCCATGGAGGCTTTATAAAAGATTTTTGAGTTGGTGCGGTGAGAACAGGTGATGTACTGGCTTATGGAAAGTAATCCCACATTTAGGAGAAACCTGTAGTCTGGCCAAGGCGTATCTGTGGAGTCTGAGGTGAGCCGGTTTTGTGCAGGTGTGTTGGGAAGTATTTGGGAGCCACCGGAGGAAAAAAATCTTCTTGTCTCAGGACAACTCTCAGAGTGAGAGCCAGTGAAGCAGAAGGAGCCACGGGAGGCAGAGAGGGGCAGAGAGGGAATGCGGCTAAACTAAATTTGGAAGCTGGGACTAAGTCCATGATTCATCTTTTGCAATGTCATGTAAGATAGCATACGATGTGTCGTTAAACTAAGAAACTGGGCCAATAATAAGGAATATGGCTTAGAAGACCATGAAGAAAATTGAAGGTTGTGCAAGATAATAAAATTATCCAGGTTTTATATGTGAACTCGTATGATGATATTTATTTGCCGTGCACTACAAGGTGGAAAAAGAAGTAAAATAACATCCTTATACGTCATTTTCCCCCCAGAATAGAAATGAGCGGCCGTATTTGTTGGTTTGTTTGGCCGGCAGCTTGAGTTGCTAGAATAGGCTGGTCTTACTGGCTTCTTTTTAGAAGTGGGTATTAGTGTGTCATGTCTTGGTAATCGAGCCTTGAGACTGGGAATCTGTAGCATTCATTATTTGACATCTTCGAAATTTTAGCAACTTCCCGAAGGCAGAGTGAGTTAGTAAGGGATATGGACTATGTAAGTAATATGTTTTACTAGTCGATTCATTTAGGCATTTGTTCTTTCCCTGTATTCCTTCTTAATTAAGAGGAAGGAAGGTTATATTCTTTGCTTTGGGAAATTCTTCCTTCTGTCCCCCCTCCCTCACTTTTTTCCAAATTCTGGCACAATAGCAGCTCTCTCTCTTCTGTGGCAGGTGTGCATCCTATTGGCTGGCTGGTATTTCTTGTTTTTTTTTTTTTTCCCCTTATTCTTTTTAAGTGGGGGAGGGGTATAAAAATATGTGTATGGGGTACATGCAATAATGTTGTAATGGTTCTTGTTTAATGGATTATTAATTGTAAAATAATTGTTTGAATTATAACATGTTTGAGTAAATGCTAAATTAGTATTTTTTTTCTAATATAATAATGAATTTGAAATCTAGCATTCCTGTAACAATGTGTCTGTGTTTGTCTGTCTGTGTCTGTCTAATAGTAATTAATATCTGTGGTCCGTACCTGGAAGAGGAAGTACAGCTTTAAAGGAATAACAAAAGACTTTGTGTCTTAGACCCTTCGCAGGTGTTACAGTCGGGTGAAAGAACATGGTGTTGGGAAAAGAAAGAGCAGTTACACATTTGAACAGTTGGAACAGGTGTTTGGTCAGGGAGGATGGGATGCTCAGCCCTGCCAGCCTGTACTTATTAACAGTAGTGGCTTGTACCAGGAGCTGGAGTCAGATGGCAGCACTATGGAGGAGTATTCACAGGAGGACTGGGGAAACCACAGTCAGGATCTCCATGGCTTCCCAACAGATCAGGAATTGGGTAAGGAAGCAACACGGATGCTACTTGTGTGTGTGTCTGTCTGTCTGTCTCTACGTGTGCACCGGGACGCGTACCGTTCCCACAGTCGGCACAAGGCATATAGCCAGCTTGAGGCGCTCGGGGCGGCCTCGGTTTAGCTCTAAACTGCCAGCAAGTGCTTGGTGCTGGTCATGGGGTGACTTGGGGACCAGCAAACTTCCTACCTACACAGAATTCCTTCCTCCTCCTGAGCCACCCAGGCAGCTCGGGACGGAATCCTGCGCACTTTTAAATCCCCTGCCCCTCAGCCCTGCGGCGGCAACCATGCACATCCATCGACTCCTGGCGCAGCCGCTGTAGATATAACCCCCTTTCCCTTGGTCCCAAATTCTTTTTCTTTCCTGTTTGTGGTTTGGAAATGGTCCCCTCCCAGACTTCAGTCTGAACAAAACGTGAGGGGAAGCCTCAGTTTATCTTAAGGGGGGCCCACATTGGAGCTTTATCAGCGATTGCATTCCATCCAACTTCATGAGCAGTCCCCTCCCGAAATCTTTCAGTAGCCAGAAAGATTTATCCACAGTCTTAACATTGAAAACGGAAACTGAAACTTCTGGCCGCCAAATCTGAACCTGTGTGGCCTAATTACAAGAGTGTATGTAAGTTGCTTTTTGTAGTAAACGCTCCAATTTGGGTTTTCCTGCTTAGGAAGGTACTAGTCAACTTGCTGCTGCAGCCACTGTACCTTCTTAACGGCAAGCAGTGTGATGAGTGCTCACTGATCAGCAAGTGTTTTCACCCCGCAGGGAGGCTCTCAGGCAGCCCCCAAGAAAGCGGGAGCAGGATTGGCACTATTGGTGTGCTCCCCCAGCTCAACACAACAGAGAAATGCTAATTCAATAGAAACAGGATTATTAAACGCTCATCTTTCCTATGAACGCTGTGGGTTTTTTGGAGTTTTTTTTTAATTTCTTAAATATTGGAAGAGGGGGAGAGGAAAAGGACTATAAAAACTGTAACAGCAACAATTTAAGAGAGAGACTTAAAGACTGGAAGAATCGAAAGGGCAGATCACTGCTTCTTGATTTCAAAACAGTAACAAAGTCTGAATTACTTTGGCATCCCATAACTCCGGCTTTGCCACGGAGAATTAAGTCCCCCAAATCTTTGGAAAGAAATACCAGGCAGAACATGTTGATCCTGATATTGGGGAAATAATTGCTCTGTAAAACCTACACAGAAAATCTAAATTGCACAGAAGTATTTTCATTCTTGTTCCTTTAAAAATCATGTTTGCAGTGAAATTAAGCTTTAAGCCCCTAGCTAGAAATCTGCTGGTGGCCTTGAAGAATTTTATACTCGTAGAGCTGGTTTCTGATCTTGCATATAAATGTATGCATCTCATTATATAAGACTTATATTTATAAATCTTGCACTGGGCAGTGTTTGAAACTAGAATTAAGTCCTCAAATTAGAAAGTGCAAGGAACAGCAAACATATAGCTAGTTATCTACGTAAATGTAT
The DNA here is from genome assembly GCA_004026545.1 of Mormoops blainvillei. Lineage (NCBI taxonomy): Eukaryota > Metazoa > Chordata > Mammalia > Chiroptera > Mormoopidae > Mormoops > Mormoops blainvillei. Next base: position 5,208 of record PVJD01004535.1, read on the forward strand.
GCCACCGCTTAGAAAAATATAATTCGTTTCAAAATCTTTGCTTTTCAGATGAAATACCTGTCACAAAGAGAACATTAAAAATAAAGCAAGAGACTTCTGAAGAAGCACAGTAAGTAGATGCTCCCCCTTCGCACAGAGTGCATTTATCTAAGTGTAACCGAAAGAGCCTTCCTGAGCCGTGTTACTAAGGAAGAGTGTCTAGTCGTTCTTCCTCATTTTCTTAGCTTACATTTTCCAGCGGTTAATCTAAAATGTTGAGAATTTTGTATAAAGTCAGAAGAAATAAATATGTGCCGTGCCAACAGGCATGTTTGTGGTGCGTGCCTGTGTGGGAGTGTGAACGCCTGGGTGTGTGTGTAAGACAGAAAGGTGAGTCACGGGACCGTGAGTTTACCGGGTGTTAGCAAGGAGGGCTACTTAAATTTCTTATAATATCACATTTTGCAAATCAAAAAGCAAGCTCTTGGTGACCTCGTTATACATTTGGAAAGGAAAGCAGCATTCTGCTCATTTTTTCAACACATATATCGAGTACCTGCTGTATGTCAGGCGCTGGGATACACTGGCAAACAGGCAAAAAGCTCTGCCTTCCATCCCAACTCCTTGGCCTCATCCTCCTTGAGATCAGGAGAATAGGTTTGTTTTTTTAAAGCATTGACCCATGCAGAAACATCCTATATCTTTTTTTTTCCTTTTATCGATTCTAGAGAGAGGGGAAGGGAGGGAGAAAGAGAGGGGGGAAAACATCAATGTGAGAGAGAAACATTGAACAGTTGCCTCCTGCACAAGCCCCGACAGGGGACCCAAGCATGTGCCCTGACTGGGAATCGAACGCGTGACCTTTCTGTTTGCAGGACGATGCCCCTCGAACTGAGCCACACTGGCCAGGGCACGTGGTCCTCTATCTTAACCCCGCAAGCAGCATTGTATAAATGTTAGAAAAGTGATCGTGTGCCTTTGTGTCCTCTGAGAATAGGGACAAGTCCCCAGGCACACAGTGATTTCATCTAGATGGCTACTCCGACACTTGTGAAGCTTTCACGACAAACTAAAGGGTGGGGGATAAATCCAGGGCATTTTTGGCCCCAGGAAGCAGCTGAGAGCAAAATTTGTCATTTCTTTGTCATCTCGCAAAGAAAGTCAGGGAGAGTAGAGGCCAGACTGAGAATGTCTGCGTGGAAGATTCCCCAGTTTGTTCCAGAAGCTTTTCCCCTAGGTGGGAGAATTGAATAGGAAGTTTCCAGGGTCTGTCTCTTCCTAAGCAGCTGTTAGTAAACCAGCACATATACCCTCTTTCTTGCTTATGTTTGATTGTATGCGAATGGTAGTTGAATGTTTTTGTAGCTTAAGTCTGTATTGATGTAGACGGTAATAGTTTGTCACTAAGCTATTATTTAACAAACTTCAATCTTCCGATATCAGAGTTTTGTCATACCTGAGGACAAACCTGTAATTTCATATCCTCACATATATACACAAATCCAGCGTGTACAAAAAGAATTTCCTGCATTTTCTGTCTTAACCCTGTTAACTGTCCAAATCAAAATCAAAATTTCTTGACTTCTCTTCCCCTTTATAAAATATTTTCTGGAAGTCTCAATTCGTTTTCTTGAATTTTTATCTCAAAAGCTAAGCCTAACATGAACCCTTTTCATCTGAATTCTCAGATCCTAATTCTGTTTTGTACTAACAGTTCTTTTAAATTTGGGAGTAGTAATGAATTTCAGGCAAATAGAAGAAAATGTCATTTTCTTTTTGCATCAGGTCATTACTCATAAGCAGTTGTCTGTTTTCCTTCAGCAAGCATGTATGGGCCAAAACTGGAACTTTGAGAATTTCCAGCTTAGATGTCGATTATTTTCAGATACCCTGGGCAGCTTTCCGAATGTGGCATTCTCCGCTTGCTTTTGGCAGTTAGGTCTGAAAGGCCATCGTGAGCATTTTAATAGCCACTTAAAACAATTTGTGACCCTTGGATTTCTGAAGTCCTAGGGCCTTATGTGTCGGTCACTGTAAGATTAGCACAGCCAGCCTATATAAGTAAGGGAAGGCAGTTTGTCATTAATTCCTGGGAACCTCCCAGTGAAGAGTGTTTCTCAGCTTTTAATACTGTGGTTCCCTAGACCTGCCCTGTCCATTATGGAAGTTACTAATCACATGTGTTTATTTAACCGTAATTTCAAATTGTAATTAAAACCACCTTACTCACACCAGGCACGTTTTAAGTGCTAATGTCTACCATATTGGGCAGCCCAGGTGCAGAATATTGCCATCGTTGAGGAAGGTTCTGCTGGACGGTGCTGATCTGGACACTTGAGGAATTTCATATGTATTTCTCTTTCTAGGAAGAGAGACATCATGCAGAATATTGTCCAGATTTTGGAATCGGTACAGTTGAAATGGGAACTGTTTCAGAGCTGGACAGACTTTTCAAGGCTTCATCTTTCTAATAAACTGGCCATTTTTGGAATTGGTTATAACACCCGTTGGAAAGAGGATATCCGCTACCATTATGCCGAGATCAGCTCCCAGGTGCCGCTTGGCAAAAGACTCCGGGAGTACTTCAACTCCGAGAAGCCCGAGGGACGGATCATTATGACCCGAGTGCAGAAGATGAACTGGAAAAATGTTTACTACAAATTTTTAGAAATCACCATTAGTGAAGCGAGGTGTCTGGAGCTGCACATGGAAATAGACTGGATACCCATTGCCCACTCCAAACCAACCGGTGGGAACGTTGTTCAGTATCTGTTGCCAGGAGGCATTCCCAAAAGCCCGGGCCTTTATGCCATTGGCTATGAAGAATGTATTGAAAGGCCCTCCTCACCCCACATGGAGCAAAGTTCCCTGGACCCGGGAAAGGAGGGCAGGGTTGACTTGGAAACCCTTTCAGCACAAGCCTCGTTACAGGTGGAAATAGAACCCACTCGAATTATCTATTGCTACCTCGGAATCGCTGAGGTTAGGACTCTGCAGCAATGCTTATTTTTACATTTCCAAGCCAATACCAAAACCTTCAGCAAAGATTGGGTTGGTATTAATGGGTTTTTGTCTCAGAACTGCATTGTGGATCCCGGAGTCTCCCCAAAGTCTATCTACATCAAGTTTGTGGAGGTAGAGAGGGATTTTCTTTCTGCGGGCTCTTTAGTCGAGTGCCTGGAGAAAGCCATCGGCTATCCCTTAAAATTTAATACCTGACTGTCATCCTTCATAAGGATTTGGGTTCTTGTCTCCCTCTTCTCCCTTCCCAATGACCCGATTGACTCTCCCGCACCCAGATGCTGCCATCAGACTCTCCATGGAAACTCTTTGCACCATTGGGCCAGTACAACTTTGGAGGAATCACAGTGGACTTTGAGCAAACAAAGCAGACCTCACCTGAAAACACTCATTTTGAGCAAACGAGATTTACAGCAAACTTGCATGGTGGGTCAGCTGTTTGTTTTTTAAAAACAAAAATTTTAAAATGGATGTTAGAGCCCCAATATAAACAAATGTAGGTACATTCCATATTGGACAAAACTTATACTTTGAGTTTCATATGAAATTGAAAAATTGTATTTTTTTCACAATGTTTCATTTTTACACATCGCTATGTCTCTATATAAGTATTATTTACAACCCTGAATAAATAAGCAATAGATAATGGCAAGTTAAATCTTGAGTCACAGTAAATAAGACTGTTTTTCAATATCACCTTTAGCTACTATTGTATATAATTTAGAGTTTCTTTTTTTCACCAACCAAGTGTTTTGCTATTTCCAATCAGTGTTGCCTGCAAAGACCTTTGTTTCTGTGATGTACCCACTTTACGGTTGTGTTACCGTTTAAACTTTTCTAAAAAAATTAAAGTTATTCCTGGCCTCTTGGCGTACTAGTTGGACTTTTTGTAGCAGAGTGTGGCCACACTGGCGGTGGGCACCGTGCTGTGACTTCCTGCTGAGAACGAATAGCACCAGCAGAGCAGGCTGTCGGTTGGTCTTCACTTTCCTACGCTCTCCGCACCCTGCTGACCAATGTCATTATTTCTTGTCAGAGTGTTCCAAGGGTCACTGGACATTTCATTTTGTAGTTCTTTTTTTTTTTTTAGGTTTTTATTATTTATTTTTAGAGAGAGGGAAAGAGAGGGAGAAGGGAGAGAAACATGATGTGTGGTTGCCTCTTGCACGCCCCCTACTGGGAACGTGGCCTGCAACCCAGGCATGTGCCTTGACTGGGAATCGAACCAGTGACCCTTGGGTCCACAGGCCAGCACTCAATGCACTGAGCCACACCAGCTGGGGCACATTTTGCATTTCTTTTTTAAAAACAACTAGGATATTCCTTGGGACCCTACGTACCTTACTGTGTAAGAGACCTTCGTTCTTCATCTTCATACTCAGTAATCAGAGGCAACTCTCTCAAGGAATAAAGTGGAGAATTGGTGTTATCATATTACCTATAAAAAAAGGAGAGAAGATCTAACAGAAACATCCCAAAACGTGTTTAAGTGGCCCATAGGATAGGAAACTTTGAGGTATCAGTCCATTAGGGAGATAACTATCATGTTCCTATCTTTCAGAGATCTCTGTGGGTCACCTAGCACTCCACTGAGAGGTTAGTGCTCTTGACTAAGAGCCAGCTACTAGTAGGGTAGTCAGGGACCACTTTGGTGTCATGGTGGGGACTTGTTAGTTTGGTTATTCATCTATCAGGTGCTTTGTTTTACTTTTTTTAAGATTTAATTTATTTATTTTTAGAGAGAGGGGAAGGGAGGCAGAAAGAGAGGGAGACAAACATCGATGTGTGATCCATACATTCATTAGTTGCCTCTCGCACACCCCCTACTGGGGGCCTGGCCGGCAACCCAGGCATGTGCCCTGACTAGGAATTGAACTGGCGACCTTTAGGTTCTCAGACCAGCACTCAGTCCACTGAACCACACCAGCCAGGGCTCAGGCGCCCTTCTTTAAATGGACTGCAGATCCAGGTAAGAGCTTTAATTTTCCTCGTTTTTCTATACAATTGAAGATAAAATTGCATATTGATAAAAAAAATATTCTTTCCCACCACCGGTGATTTTCTCATTCTGAAACCTTTTGTTTAGTTGATGCTTATTTTTCTAATGGTGAGAGGGCTTATAATCAATGGGATGATTTTTTTTTTAACGTCATTTGAGTCTAGGTTTTTCTGTAATTGGCTGGTTTCTGATGTGAGCTCCTAAAAATGGGTTCTAATTCAGAGAGAGTGTAAATATTGTGGAATGTTTGAGTGTCGCACTCCTTCTCCCTGGGCACAGTCTGCCAGTTCAGGCCGTAGGAGCGTCTCATGAGTTTGCTCTTCTCTGAAACTTGAAGTCACAGTCCTACAGGCCGAGGCTCCATTGACCATCTTGTAGCAATAATCTCACCGTGTTCAGTGCCAAGTGCTGCAGGAAAGGGCATCCCTGGAACTTTGCCACTGACAAGCCCCAGAACGAATGTTACACTTCGTGCCTCTTTTTTCGACCCCGCTGCCATTGTTGTTAAGTACTTAACTCAAGTAGAGCATTTAGTGAACGTTGCTGGAGATGTTTTAGATCTGCCTTGCATGGCTGAGAGTACATACTGCCAGACCGCTGTGAGCAGCTTGGGAAAGATGGCAAGGCTGGTCCAGTCCACGATTTCACCGTTAGTCTTCGGGTGGGTGAGGGGTGGGGGCAAGAGGACAAAGCTGAGTATCGGGAAATGGAAACTTGGAAAGTAGCTCGTTGATACTGAATATCCTGTCTCTTTGGCCAGAACCTTCTAGAAAAGAGGACATCAGAGCGTCAGATAACTATGTGAGCATTGCTAAAAACAAAAAGTGGACTATTTAGACCTTAAGGAAGCCTTAGAACGGAGACACTGTAGACAAACATAAGAATGAGCATTAAAAAATACTTTAGAGATATGAGGCATGACTGGAAGAAATACTAGTGACCTGCAAGTCTCTTAGCATACAGAACTGTGAACTGAGCTCTGGCATACAACGTGGTTAATGCAAGCAGTCCCCAGGTCACTCACAGGTCATCTGTGCCAATGTTCCCACTTTACACAAAGGAGCAATGTTCTCCCTAAAATACATCTTGGCAAAAACTTAAAGTAATGGAGCTGCTCCGCTAACTTCTACTGCTTGACTACCAGGAGAGGAAGGGGCTGGAATAGGAGGTAGTGTGGAAATTCTTTGATTGGGGTGAGGGTAGTGAACGAGTCCTGAAGGGACTGACACTTTGTCCCATTCGCTGCCTACAGATCTTGGGTTGCAGCTTTCCTTCCGATGTTGTAAATTATTTGGGATCCGAATTCTGAAGAAAAGCTTAGCTACGTAGAATGAGTGTTGAGACTGATAGCACTTAACAGAGATGAGCACAGCCTATGTAATTGGACACTTTGGGATTTCTGAGATACACAACCAAGAGACTTCATACCGCATTTCTGGAGTAACTTATTTGGGGTGACTTAACCCTGGTCTGGACACAAAGGAGAGCTGTTTATAAGAAGTCTGCAATGTTGACCAAAGTCAAGAAAAATTTGAGTGTGATAGAATAGAAAAATCAAAACAACAGCTCCGACCCCCACCCCCATATACACAAACACTTGACCATTTCAAGTCTGCAGGTCACTGTATAAGGGTATGAGACTGGCAGTTACCTATTTGCTGCCTTTGTTGTCGCTGAGCTGCCAAGTATCCAGTTCCAGAGTTTACACTGGCAATGTAGTGTTTGCAGAGGCATTTCTCAAAGCCACTGCCTGGCAGGTTTTTAAAGAGCAGCCAGACAAGTCACACTAGAAGCAGGGGCTGGGAGGGTCTGTGTGCAGTGCAGGCACAAGATACATACTCGGTGTTAGAGCAGAACTGTTGGGAGTAAATGGAATCCCGGAGACCAGGCTACTTTTCTTCCCAGTCAACTGTCACCCAGAGCAGGCAGCGCCAGGAATTCGTGGTTATGGTTTGCGTCCCCCGTGGCCTTTGCGCCAAGGCTGAGCTGTGCTTGAATGTTTGAAGCACCTTAAGTTTTGGCTGTGGGACAGAGGCAGAACAGGTGCGTGCGCGTCTTTGAGGGGCCGCGACCGCCAGGGGGCGCAGGGCGCAGGGGAGGCGCGGGCAAATTAAATTCGCCAGAACGAGATCGAGTCCGGGAATTACAGAATCAGAGTAAGCCTGAGGAGGGGTGGGAGGCCATAAAGACACGGGGAACAAAACCACAGACGGGATCCGTCCAGCTTCTCCACAATCCCCTCTTCCCCGGGTGCAGATGTGTGCAGAGGTGGATACCTGGGAACACCTGTTGCCTCAGTTTACCACTCAGCTCCTGGGGACGTCCTCCCACCAATCTGTCCCCAGCTCGTGGGACCAGGCACAAGACCCGGTGAACCTCGGGCCAGGGTTAGGGCGTCCCCGAGGACACGCTGCGAGCCCTCCCCTCGCCGCCCTCAGGTGAAGACAGTCCCTGCGTCCCCAAGCACGCTGGCGTTTGCGGGACCGGCCTCCTGCCCGGCAGCCCAGGGCTGCGGGGAGGGACAGGGGGGTGTGGCTATAGCCCTATGTCACCTGCTGCGCCCGGCTTCCCCTCAACGCCCCAGTTCTGCCGTTTTTCCTGCCTGGCGGCCTGGACCGGGCAGAAGGGGACGTAACCCATTCCCTGACCTGCTCCTCCGCGCGGCTCCTTCGGCCCGGCACTCTCTGTCGCCCAGCGCTCCCTAACCCCCTTCCCCGCCCTGGGAAAACGGTCATTCGGGCTGCGGAACGGGCCCCCCGTCGCCTTCCTTGCCGGTTGGTCTCCCACACTGCGGAGCCCGGGGCAAACTCTGTCCCCGTCTTCCTTCAGGAAGACCGCCCGGGTAGGCTCGGAGCCTGTTAGTTGGGCCAGAGCCGGCCGTTTACAATGTGGGGTGGGGGGCAGTGGCCCCTGGACGCCGGGGAACCCCCAAACCTCCCTCCCGTCCATCCTTCTCCCACCCACCCTGCGGGGCGAGAAGTTATGGCTGCACTCTGACCATCCGGACCCTTCTTCCCTGCCCCAGGCCCTTGGGAGCGCACCCGGCTTTCCCGACCCCACCCTGCGCGCTGACCAGGTCACAGGCACGGGATCCCGGAGCACTAGGAGGGTCATCCGTGCGCCCTGCCCAGGAGGACAGGACCTCTCCGCCCCTTCGAATGTCCCGCCCCCTGTCCCTGTCGGTCCCCACCCCGCCACCAGCGCGCACAGGCACACACACGCAAACACTCTGGCTGCCATCGGTGTCAGTGGCCGGCTCCCGAGTCTGCTCCAGCTCCGGCTGTTGCGCGGCCTCGGTCCCTGTCGGTCAGTGTGCCCCAGAGCCAGCGCCCCTGACCATCGGGGCCAGGGAAAGCCATGGTGTCCCTACCCGGGTCCCATGCGACCGGTCTGCTGCAGGTTTTGCTCCTGGGGATGAGTACCTTCGGTGAGTTAAACCCAGATCCAGGGGGGAACTTGAGGTGGGAGATGGGGTGACTCCCACCCTGAGGGAGCTGGTTTGGGGCCTGATGAGAAACTGGGAGGGACCGGATGCCACCTCTGACTTATCCTCCCCCCAACACACCCCCTCCTCTCCCCACCCAGGACATCACTGCTGGTGCTGACTCTCCCCGCTGTTTGGGGACATCTCCCACTTCCTTTGGGGTGGTATGGTGGGGGAGGGAGTAAGGGCATGGCCAGGGCAGGCTTCTGGGGTGAGTTCTGGAACCGCTCCTTACCCCCACTCTCTGCCACCACCCAGCAGAGCCGGATGAGCTGAGCTTCTAGATGAGACGATGGCTAAAGAGCTTACGGACTTAACTCCAGCTCTCTCCCGCCCCAACCCCACACACAAGCCAACGCTCGGGAGTCCCCCTCCCTGGAATTCCCTGGTCCCCAGCTTGACACCCGCGCTTCATTCGCTTCAGTGCCCCAGACCAGATCCGCACTCTGGCCGCCCCTCCTGCTTCCTGCCCTGGGAATCAAGGGAGGTGCCCTGAAAGCACGACCGTGAGGTCACTTGGGATACAGGAAATGGGGAGGGGTTTGAATGCCTAGGGGAGCAGAATTGTGATACCCCCCCCACCAGAGGTCCGCTACCCTCCTCAGTTCCCTGAGCCAAAGGGACCTAGGAAATAGAGAGGAGGGTCTCAAAGAGAGATGAAGGCCACCTCCTGGGAGGAAGTGCTTGAGGAATGTTGAAAGCTTCCAGGAGTGTCCAGGAGCTCGAGGTGGGCCCAAGAACCCAGCAGGGACTAAGCCTGTATCGCTGCTACCTCACCATTCCTCTTCGAGGCTCCCAGGGTGGGAAGTCAGCTGGAATTCATTTCTCTCGGGTTGGAGGTCGCTAGGGCAAGTAAGACCAGGAACGAAGTAGACTGAAATTCAGCAGTGACGGGGTCTGAGGTGGGGACCATCTAACTCTCACCCGTGTCGTGTCCCCTTTAGCCTGGTCTCTCCCGCAAGGATGTCGGGGCATGAAGTATTAGGGCCCCCAGACAAAGTGAGGCTCAAGAGCGGCTCACTGGTCACCAAAGCCTGGACAGCTTCCTACCCCTTTAGGCTTGGTGGGCCTGTGCCAGGGTACCCCAACTTCTCAGCACCCCCAGCTTCAACCGCAGCGCCTCCTTCCCTTCTGCATTCTGCCTTCAACTCCTCCACCCCCCTTCCTGCTGGGGGTCTCCGAAGCAAGGGAGAAAAATGCAAGTTTGCTGCCTGAGCATCTCCCGTTCCTGTCCTGTAACCCTCCCCCCACCCCTTAGTAAACTCTGAGCTTCAGTTTTCGTAGTGACGGCCAAGGCTCAAAGTCCCTACCTGGTGGTGGTGGTGGTGGGGATTGTGGGTTGCTGAGCTCCCCCAGCCATGCGAGGGTTAAATGGCCCTGGGGACTAGGGCTCCAGAGCTGGCAAGGGCTCTGCCCACTTGGGCTCTCTGCTAGGCCCCTCGCGCTGCACTTCTCCGTGGCGCAGCTCTGCGGCCCCTGGGGCGTGAGAAGCCCGCGGGGGGAGTTTCTCAGAGAAAGAGGGAGACTAAAAATAGTAGCCCTGGGGAGCAGGCCCATTTTCATTCTCCTTTGGCCCTTGCTCTGGAGAGTGGGCCAGAGGGTCCCTTTTCTCGGACTGCTGACATCTCCTTCGCCCAAACCCAACCACCCGCCCCTTCTTCCAATGGCACGGTGGACCCTGGTATCGAAAAAGGACTGAGTGGGGGACTTCTGCTCCAGCGGCCACCCAGGAACGCAAAAGCCTCAGGCCTCTTCAGCTCCTGGTTTCTGAAGGGCGGGTAGGGGTAAGACAGGGAGCATTTGTCCAGAATTGTATCCATTACTAACCATCTGAGCCCCCTTCTCCCACTTGCAAAATGAAATTACACAGGGGGACCTGGGGGAGGCCGCCGAGGGTACTGAGGGTTTTCTGTAGGAACTGCCTGGCCTCCCGGAGCACTGCAGAAGATGGGGGTGGGGGGTTGCCGTTGGGGGTGTCAGGCTCCTTGAGGCAGTGGTAGTTTCTGCCTGTAGAGCCTCCCGCCTGCCCCCCCACCCCCATCATTGTCTTCTAGCTTATCTCAGGGCACAAGTTTCCTGCTTGGCCTGCAGGGACACGCCAGGAAACGGGAAGGGGGGTTGCTTGGAAGGCCAAGGAATAGGTGTGGGGACTCTGTAAAGACGCTCAGCGGGAAGCCATGGGGGTGGTGCATCCTGGCCTGAGAGGCCTTCAGCCAGACTCCTGGGGGGGCGCAGGGTCTGGACTGGCCTCTGTCCCTGCGTTGGCCACCTGGTCACCACGCAGAGGTGGCAGTGAAGAGTGCCAATGCCCAGGTGGCCAGCATCCTCAGCCCCAGCGGGATAGGAACCGGAGGGTATTCCCTCCAGTGGCTTAGGATCCCGCTGCCCCATTTCCTCTCCAAAGGGCAAAAAGTGAGTGTTCCCAGACACCAAGGTGCAACACTGAGTCAGTAGCCACCCACCCCCCGCCCCCCGCCTTGAAACCAGCACCCCAGCCACCTGGATGCCACACACAGCCACAACTTCATACTTGATTGTTGGGGACCGTCATCTGTGATTCCCTGTGACCTCAGAGGACCCGCCCAAATCACCCGGACCCCCAGAGGACCCGTTGGAGCCTTCTGGGTCCCCACTCTCCTCTTTCCTCAGGGGAGCACCTGTCAGGACTAAGGGAGTGGGGGTGTAGGGAGCACAGCCGTCACTGGGCCACTCCAGTCTCTGCTCCAGGGGAGTTCAGCAGAAGCCTTGGGTAGCCAGTGGCCTCCCAGCCCCTCCACCCCTCTGGTCCAGAATGCTTGGATCCTGACCAGCCTTGTCGCTCCCCACACCTTCGCTCTAGCCCCAGGGAAACTGGAGGAGCAAGTGGGCTACGCAGAATGTAGATCCCAAGTATTAAACCTGCCCTTCCTCTTGGGTGTCACCCCCTCCTCACTGGAAATCTGCCCCCTCTTTTTGGTGCTCTGAAATCTGCGCTTCCGGATACGAATAAATGGCACATAATTGTGTCCTCTCCCCGCTACAAACCCAAAGGCTGAGGTGTCAGCGCATAAGTGTTGACGACATTGAAAGCAGGCACTAGGTTTGGTCTCCCGGGGGTCTTCAAGCCTTCAAGCATGGGACCCTGAGATCATCCTTCATGTCCTTCATGTTGGTGGGACGTCCTGACCCTCTCCTCTGCCCGGAGGGGCAGGAGCGCGCTCACGCCTCCTCGCTCTCCCCTTCAGCACCCGTCACCGGCGCCCAGGTCGAGCTGCACGTGCCTGCGGGCCTCTCCGGCCTGGAAGCAGTGGAGGGAGAGGAAGTGGTGCTCCCAGTGTGGTACACCTTCAAAGGGGAGAAAGCCAAGGCCAAGCCGTGGGAGGTGCTCACCTTGCTGTGGTTCTTGGGACAGAAAGGGAAGGATCCCAAACAGGTGAGGGAGGGAGCGGCTCCGCTCCAACCAGCAGGGGCGGTGGCGGAGGGATCGCACAGCCCAGTCGGGGAGGGGGAGGTGGCGGGGCCTGGGCATCAGTGGGGGCAGGAGGAAGTTTTGGGAAAAGCAGGGTCCCCCTCACAGGTTTAATTTTGTTCTGGTCTTGGAGGGGTCCCAGAAGAATTCTTTCCCCCACCTTTCCCTAGAAATCTCGCACACAACACACGGAAAAGGGAAGAAGCATTTACTTTGCCATGGTGGTGGGGAAGCGAGGGCTGTGGGCGGAGGTGGGAAGAGTTAGGGCGGGTATCACACGACGTTTTAAAGTTGAGGATCAACCTGTTCTCACATTCTCACAGTCACAAACCGCTGCCTCTTGTACCCACCTTGAGAGGCAAGGGGCCCATCTCCCACAGTCTCCCATCTGGCCCCTTTCCTGACGTCACACTTAAAGTCAGAGGCAGATGCCCCCGGAGGCCAGGGACACAATTTACTTGCACAGCTCCTTGCAAACCCCTAGAAAGTGTCTTCGTGAGGTCGCTTGATAAGTAAGGCGTATGTATGAAAGAAACTGAGATTGCAGGGGTAGATCCAGGTTTCATAAGGCCTGAACTTACATACGTTTGGCGGGGGCGAGGACATCTTCGAGATACAGAAGATAAAAGATCTCTTTAAATCTTGGATACACACCTGCAGTCTAAGTTCCTTCCATACATAACCCCTATTTACGTGATCTCTCACCCATTTCACCGCCTCCCCGAACACCCCAAGTGGGAGACAAAGAGAAAATATATAGGGGATCAAGGACCTCTGTGGTGAAGAGGACCTGGGGTGGAGCGAGGGTGGCTAGGGAGACGGGTGAATGCGGAGCTAGTACAGGATAGAGGAGATAGGTGCAGGGCAGGGGCATTTGAGGTTTGCCAGTTTGGGGGAGGGAGGCCAGCTGGGCCTCTGGGCACAGTGCAGGCTTGTAATAACGGGAGGTGGTATGCCCATACCAGGTGTTGTCGCACATCAGCGGGACCACATCGAGTGAAGCTGGGGTATCCCTGGTCTACTCCATGCCCTCCCGGAACGTGTCCCTGCGGCTGCAGGGCCTCCAGGAGAAAGACTCCGGGTCCTACCTCTGTTCTGTGACTGTGCAAGACCATCGGGGCGGCAACAGGAGCCACAGCAGCAAAACTCTTCAGCTGGATGTGTGGGGTATGTGGGGAGCACACCCTCGCGATGCCTCCCCGTCCCCGGGAGCTCGGGCGGGCCTCTCCCCCAAAGGGCTGAGTGTAGAGGCTGGAGGAGGGGCAAATGGGGGGGACAAAAGGGCGTGTATAGAGGTTGATGTGGGGGGGGATGTCTGTTGGTCTCTTGGATGTGAGTTTCTAACCTGCCTCCCCTCCCCCAGTCCCTCCAGCTCCTCCATCCTGCCATCTCCTGGGTGTGCCCCGTGTGGGGACCAACGTGACCCTGAGCTGCCAGTCCCCAAGGAGCAAGCCTGTCGCCCGGTACCAGTGGATGCGGCCACCCCCATCTTCCCAGGTTTTCTATGCGCCAGCTTTAGGTGAGGGACTTCTGGAGACAAGTGTGACTGTGGCTGGGGTCGGGGGACGAGGAGAGGTGCCAGAGGGACTGGGGTGAGAAGGAAAGGCAGCGCTGAAAAGCCCTGGGGAGCAGGAGGGGGTGGGGGGATGGAGAAAGAGGGCCTACCAGGTGCAAGCTTGCGTCGGGTGCTCTCACGTGCTGTGGCACCAAAGAGGCTCTAGAACTAGGACACCTGCCTGTGTTCAAATGCCAGCTCTGCTGCTCACTAGCTGTGTGACTTGGTACTGCCGTTTCCTCATTTTTAAAAAAGATTTTATTTATTCAATTTTAGAGAGAGGGGAGGGGAAGGAGAGAGGGAGAGAAACATCAATGCGTGGTTGCCTCTTGCATGCCCCCTACTGGCGACCTGGCCTACAACCCAGGCATGTGCCCTGACTGGGAATCAAACCAGCGAACCTTAGGTTCTCAGGCCGGCCCTCCATGCACTGAGCCACACCAGCCAGGGCAATTTCCTCATTTTTGAAACGATATAGCAGTAGCTCTGATTTGAAAACATGCCAACTATAAAAGTTATTTTGGGGCAATTGGAACTTTTTTTCAATTTTAATGAGATATAACTGATGGAACATTTTTAGTATGGAGTATTAGATGTGCTTAGAAAATTATTAATTATCCGGTTTGGCAATGGTGTTGTGGTTATGTGGGGTAGTATCCTTAATGTTGGGAGATGCATGCTGAAGTATTTATTTTTAAATGTCTCAGGAGAAAAAGAGAAAGGAAATAAGTAAAGCAAAAGGGTAGCGATTACTGAATCTAGGTGGTAGGGTTTTCATTTTGTTCCTCACTTCTACTTTTCATTTGTCCATTTTATAATAAATTAAAAAAATTTTTTTTGCACAGTGCTTCCCTCATAGGTCGGTTTCAAAACTTCTGTGAGTTATTGCACGCAAAGAACTTAGTCTTTGGTGTACCTTAAGCAGCCAATAAACTTGACCGGTTATGATTCTTATTTCATATAATTCTTTTAACGCTATCCAGAAGGTCATATAATCCCATTTTAGACATGAAGAAATTGGGACCCAAGGATAGGAAGTAACTTGCTTAAAGTCACATGGCCTATTTTGGAACCCAGGCCTTCGTATTCCTAGCTCTCACAGCACTCTGCCATTTAGAAATAAAAGTAAAACCCATGTTTTGGCTTTTCTGGGCATCATTTCTTCTTTAGCCTCCTTTCAGAATCAACTAGGGACACTGAGCTGGGGAGATGGAGAGGGATGCTGAGGTAGCAGTTCTGCAGCTGGGAGCTGCAGAGCCCAGGGCGTTCACCACCACACCTTCTCCCCGCATCAGGGAACAGGCAGCTGAGTCTCCCAGAGAGTCAAAGGGGATATTACAGAGGACGGGCAGGATTTTCTTTTTTTGAATGGGAAATAGGTTCCCTGGCCTGATGGATAAATTGTGTCCACAGATGCCGTCCATGGGTCTTTAAGACTCAAAAACCTTTCCACGTCTATGTCTGGAGTCTATACCTGCAGGGCTGACAATGGTGTGGGCAGTGCCCAATGCAATGTGACCCTGGAAGTAATCACAGGTCAGTGAGGGGTAAGTGGGGTTAAGGAGGAGATTGGCCAGTGGTCCGGGTGGGGTCGCAAGAGTGGGGAGGAGGCCTGTCTACTGTGGCCTCTCATTATAATGGGGCAAAGAGCTTGTCCTGGTCAAACAGCTGTACAAAGGTTTGATCAGCAACCATTTTCTGCTTGACAGCTACCTCTTCATAACAGGAAAAGAGAGAAAATGTGTATGGTGGCAGTGGGGTAGGAGGATTGGAGAAGGGTGGGGAACAGCTGGATGTCACCCTCTGACAGCAAGGTTTTTCCAGGGCCTGGGGCAGCGGTGATTGCTGGAGCTGTGGTGGGCACCCTGGTTGGATTGGGGCTGATAGCTGGACTGATCCTCTTGTACCAACGCCAGGGGAAGGCCCTAGAGGAGCCGGCCAATGATATCAAGTAAGTGCCCCTGGTCTCTGCCCAGAGGGGATACCCCTACCTCCCCTGAGAGAGGCTGGGGGTGTAGACAGCTCTCATCTACCGAAAGGTTGAGCAGTGGCTGAAACATTATTCCTGTAGGTAGATTTTAAGGGAGAGAGGAGTCGAAGTGGGGGAAGGGGAGAGGAAGACAGGGCATGCAGAAACTCTCCCTTCCAGTTTCTGACCTCATCACTTCTTTGATGACCAGGGAAGATGCTGTCGCTCCTCGGACCCTGCCCTGGCCCAAGGGCTCAGACACAGTCTCCAAGAATGGGACCCTCTCCTCTGTCACCTCATCACCAGCCCTCAGACCACCCCAAGGCCCTCGCAGGACTGCTGCAGTGACCCCCACGCCCAGCCCCGGTAGGGTCTCTTCCTCTGCTCTGAGCCGCAAGGGCGCTGTCCCCGTGATGGTGCCTGCCCAGAGTCAGTCTGGCTCTCTGGTGTGACGGCCCAGCCGTTCGCTGGCAGAACCCTCGGGTTTCTCTCCTTCCTACAGCCATCCCTGTAGGGATGACCCTGGCGCAGAGGCCCGAGTCTCGGAGGCCACCTTCTAGGTCGCCAGTCCCCTGACCCCACCTTTCTTTACTCTGGAAAAACCGGGCCTCAGTTAAGACTCAAACTTCCAGGAGGTAGAAGGAGAAGAGGACATGGACCTGATATTAGGAAGAGCCTAAACTCCCTCCTGGGGCCTCCCTAACGCAGCAGGGGAACGCTGCTGAGATTGGCTACCCTCCCCCTGCCAGGGCCCTGGCGGGGCTGCCAATCAATGAGTCCTCTGCCCCCTTCATCTCTATCTCACCGACATCTAACACCATCCTCCCACTCCAGCTCCCTGCATTCAAGTAACCTCTCCTACTGACTTAGTTGGATTTTGTTGGGGCAGGGGGTAGGGAAGATATTTGTGAAACTAACTTGAAATGCGTGTTTCGAAATGTGTGTTTTTGTTTTTATTTTACAAATTTCAATAAAGATACATTGTGTTTGTATGGGAAGTGTGAATCACCTTTTCAAAGTTGGAATTCCCAGAAGAAGCTGAGGATGATGCAAAGAGGACCCCTCCCAGGCAGTGTCCCGGGGATGGCTTCTCCACACGGTGCCTCGCCCACCCACCCACCTTACTGGCTCAGGAAAACTCTTCTGGAGCCTTTAAAGGGGTCACTGCTGTCAGGTGGCATGGGAGAGGCACAAAGAGCTGGAGGCTGGGAAGCCCAGAACAGCTCCGAGGAGCAAGGGAGTAAAATTGGTGTACTTTCTGCCACAGCCTGCGTGCTCAGAGCCTGGGTGTGTGTGTGCACTTGATCTCTTGCTCCCTCTTCAAGGGCGGAGAAGAGGACCCTGACTGGGGTTCTCCTCTTCCAGACAAACACACTTCCTTCAAGTCTCAGCCTCTCTGCCCATAGAAAGCAGTGACTATGGGAGTGGGGAGGCGGCTGTAGTTTCCATGGAGACTCCTACCTCAGCCGGTGGTGATAAAAGTGCCAGAGAAGGGATGTCAGGGAGAACGGGAGGGGCTCGGAAGGAACTAGAGTCTCTGAAGGGGTCAGAAAGGGTCTTCACGTTAGGACCCAAAGAGGTGATGTCATTTGGCAGCTCACAGGTTGTGAGACCGCCGGCCTCTGCCTCCAGGGCTCTCTTTTCCCTACAGAGCTGCAGTTCTGACCCCTTCCCTTCAGGGCCCCCCGCCCCAGCCCCAGCCCAGCCCTTCCCCCAGGGCCTGACAGCTTCAGAAGTTGCGGGGAGGATTGGGGCTAAAATGGTGCCAGAACTGGGCCTGGAGAAGGGAGAGGCGTTTCCTTACTCTAGGGCACGGGCCTCTCCCCTTGTTTGCTCTGAGATAGCCAGTCTCAACCCCTACCCAGCCCCAGGAGGCTGCCCTGTGGGCGCCGCCTCCCCTTCCTGAACCCGGACACCAGACCGAAGACGAGAGGACATGGCCATGGCCCTG
Source organism: Mormoops blainvillei (assembly GCA_004026545.1). Classification (NCBI taxonomy): domain Eukaryota; kingdom Metazoa; phylum Chordata; class Mammalia; order Chiroptera; family Mormoopidae; genus Mormoops; species Mormoops blainvillei. The sequence goes on from PVJD01004535.1 coordinate 22,614, forward strand.
TTCCCCGGCCCTTTGCTGTGCGGGCTGCTTCTGGGCTTGGTCTGCCTGACTGGTGAGGACGGGGCCGGGGCCGGGGCCGGGGCCGCGGTGGAGGCTGCGCCAGGCGGCGGACGGGGCGTCCTGGGCCCGTAGGGCGAGCACAGGGCGCGCAAGCGCGCGGGCGGGTTGGGCTTCTCCAGGAGGGTTGAACCAGCGCAGAACCATTGTTTCCTCTCCCCGACAAACACACCCTCATACCTGGCCTGTCTCGTCCTTTTACCCACGAAACTCGTCCGAGATGTGTGCTCCTCCCTCCTGGAACTTCAGGTTTTGGAGAAGGGAGGGGAGGGGAGGGGTCTTCCTCTTTGTGGAAGACGGTTAGGCCAAGCTCCAGACCGCTGGGGTTTGGAGCCCGGCCCCCCGACCCCGACCCCACTCCCCTCGGCCCCTGGCTGGCCGTCTGAACACCCCTCCCTGTGCGTCCCCAGCCCCCGGCGCGGCGGTGGAGGTGCATGTGCCCGCGGAGCCCCTGAGCACACCGGTGGGCAAGACCGCCGTGCTGACCTGCAGCTACAGCACGTCAGTGACAGACAGCTTCGCCCTGGAGTGGAGCTTTGTGCAGCCTGGGAAGCCCATCTCTGCGTCCCTTCCCGTGAGCGAGAGTGGGGGGCGTCCGGCCTGTGGCCGGCAGACTCGGAGTGGCAGGAACAGGGGGCCCACCTTGGAATGAGGGCAGGGAAGGTGTGTTGGGAGATCAGTATGCTTGGATGAAAAAAATAAGTGGACTTGCCCTGGCTGGTGTGGCTCAGTTGTTATAGCGTGGTCCGCCGGAAAAGCCGCCCGTTGGATTCTGGTCAGGGCACATACCTAGGTCGTAGGTTCGATCCTGGGTCAAGGTGCGTACAGGAGGCAGCCCAGCAGTGTTTCTTTCTCACATCAACCCCTCTCTCTCTCTCTCACTCTTTCTTTCTTACTCTCTTTCCGTCCCCCTCCTTCCCCTCTTTCTAAAAATGAATGAACATGTCCTCGAATGAGAATTTAAAAAACAAAATGGACTCTTTCTAGATCTTCTGAGGACCGCAACCTGCGTAATCCCAGATCACGTGTATGGCAGAGCTCCCATATGCAACTCCCCTGTTGGTACCATCCCAGCTTCAGTTAATTAGCACTATTAATGGACACTCAGCTGTTGTGATTGAAAGGACTATAAAATGCTGCCCCTTTCATAATAAGTATCTGTATTTCCCCGCCAAAATTGACAGCCATGCATAGCTGAAAGCAATGAATATATCATTCATTTAGCACTTGAGAAGGGCTGGCATTGGGGGAGATAGACCTTCATGGTTCTGGCTACAGAGTATCAGCTTCTCGAGCTGGTGTAAGGGAGGGGTCTTTTGAGAAAGGACTATAGAGTCGATGCCAGGCAGGAAAGGAGTGTATGTGTGTCTTCCGCTTCTTCCTAGATCCTGTACTTCACCAATGGACATCTGTATCCAACTGGTTCTAAGGCAACGCGGGCCAGCCTGCTTCAGAACCCCCCCACGGGAGGAGTGGCCACCCTGAAACTGACTGACGTGCACCCCTCAGATACTGGAACCTACCTCTGCCATGTTAACAACCCACCAGATTTCTACACCAATGGGATGGGGCTGATCAACCTTACTGTGCTGGGTAAGGCAGGCTGGGGACACACATACCCTGAAAGATTGCGCTGGCCCTGAAAAATCCTCCCATACCCTGATTCCCAACCCAAGCACACAACTGCACTGGGGACCCCGGGGAAAACTATCTCCTCCCTGAAGCCTTCTAACCCAGCCAGCCAGTCATATACCTGCTCCACCCTCCACAGAGTACCACTCCCTCAGCCTCCAGTGACAAAGGCCCCACAGATAGGGTCTGAGTCATGCCCCCAACAGCTCCATCTTTGGGGAAACTTCCCACTTGTATGTGAGATTCAGTCTCTCCCCAGGTCAGAGGCTTGAGAAGGGGGATGATTATTAAAGGAACAGTGGCCACACTAAGCACCAGTTTTGTGTTCAGAGCTTCTATCTCACCCCAAACTAGAGCCTGCTCGGAGATGAGCAAACAGAAGAAAATACTAAAGAGACTGGGGATGTTTAGGTGGGAAAAGAGACTTAGGAGGCAGTGAATGGCAGCTTCATTCAGAAATCTGACGGGCTGTCCTATGGGGACAGTTTTCATTTCCCTTTGTGGATCCAGAGGGCAGGAATTGGTCCCTATGGGTGGGTGTTATGTTAACACAGATTTGGGCTCAACTATGAGAAGATTTTTCTGACAATCAGAATTTCCAATAGTGCAAATCATTCCCTGTGGATGCAGTGGCATGTGAACACAACTGGACCGCTGTTTGGTAGGAGCGCTGGAGCAGGAAATCTAGCACTTGATGGGGGCAGGGTTAGGAGACACTGAGGTTTATTCTGTGATTTTTTGCAGTGCCCCCCAGTAGACCCTCATGCAGTCAGACTGGTCAAATCGCTGTGGGGGGCTCTGCTACACTGAGGTGCAGCTCTTCTGAAGGAGCCCCCAGGCCCGTGTACAGCTGGGTCCGCCTCGGATCTTCTCCCACACCTTCTCCTGGGGGCATGGTACAAGGTAAGATCCAGGGCACCAGGGAAGAGGGGGCTCAGGACCTGGGCAAATCTGGTCTCTAAACTCCACACACGCATGCCTGTGGGTGGGTAGGAGATGAATGCTATACCTTCTCCCTGCATCTTTCTTGGTTCCTGTATTGGTCCCTCCTGTCTGTCTCCCCGCACAGTTCATGACGGCATGATCCTGGAAGCATTTCGCAAGCTAAACATGCTCCCCATACCCTGGAAGAGAGTGGATGGCAGGGCATCCTGTGATGCCCACTTGTCTGTTTTGGAGGAGTTCCTTTTAGATTTCTTAAGGGTCATGAATCATTTCCAGACTTCCTGGAAGGGAAACTGAGGCAGAGTAGCGTGGATTGACCAGTTTCTCTGGAGGAACCATATGCCTGGCTAAGAGCCTTCCTTGCCTTTCACAGCCTCCTTGTGCTGGCTCCAGTGCCCTGTCTCTCCTCCCAGCCCCTGCCCCAGCCAACCCCTTATCAACCCAGAGGGCCCCTAGATTACGTCCTGGCATGTGCTCTGCCCTCTAAAGGGACGGTAAGCGGCTTAGAAAAGCACTTGGACAGCTTAAAGCTATCCCAGAAGATACAGTTTCTAGTGATGAAGGCCTTTCCCCACCAGCTGGGAACCTGACACCAGCCAGTAAGCACCCCACCCCAATTTCCATCGCCAGTTTCCGAACCCTTCATGTATGTGCAGTCTCCCCCTCCCCCGAAAAGGCAGCTGTATAGGGTGGAAAGAGCACAGATTTGCAGGAGCTTTGGCACTTCCTCTCTGAGACAATTACTTTCCTCCTTTGAGCCAGTTTTCCCACTAATAAAATGAGGTTAGTCCCTTCCTGACAGGATGGCTGGAAGTATAAAATGCAAAATGCTTTCATCATAGTAGGCGCTCACTGTGAGTGGATGAGCGCTGGGACACTTCCTCTCTCTCCTCCAGATGAGGTGTCTGGTCAGCTCCTTCTCACCAACCTCTCCCTGGCCTCCTCGGGCACCTACCGCTGTGTGGCCACCAACCAGATGGGCAATGCATCCTGTGAACTGAGCTTCTCTGTGACTGGTAGGGATGCTGGGCACTGGCCAGGCTGGCAGGCCTGGATTGCAGAGGCGGCATGAAATTGTCTGAGCAGGGGCCAAGCAGGGGCTGCAGCTCTGAGGATTCTGTGTATCCTTAGACCCCTCCAAAGGCCGAGTGGCTGGGGCTCTGATCGGGGTACTCCTGGGCGTGCTGTTCCTGTCCGTCGCGGTGTTCTGCATAATAAGACTCCAGAAGGAGAGGAGAAAGAAGCCTAAGGAGACATACAGGGGCAGTGATCTTCGGTGAGCTGAAGGGTGGGAGGTGGGTAGTACAGAGAGGAAGGGCTTAGATTAAGGCTAGATGGTGTCAGCTCTCAAACTCTGACATCTGTGGGGTGTGAGGGGAAGGAGTGCCGCTGAGCCCTGGGATTCGGTGGTGGGGGTGGCAATACAGCCCGTGTATTTGAGAGTGTGTGCAAAGTGTATAGGTGGAGGGTCGGCTCATAGGCTGCCACCATCCTCCTCATGTTTAAAAGAATTTATCTTTTCCATTTCTAAGGCCTTTTCATATATATATATATCAACAGGATGTGGGTGCCAGGAGTTAGACTTGCCCCGGCCACTTGGCTGAGTGTAATTCCGTGGGGCAGCATGGAGAGGGAGAGATAAAAACTGCCTCTGTCACCTATCCCACTGTCAACTGCGGGGTCCAAACTAGGGACTGGAGCAGTATTTCTTCAAGTGTGGTCTTCCCTTTACCTGGGCAGAAATCACCAGGAGCTTGTTAACATTCAGATTCAGGCCCCTTCCTATCCCTCCAGAAGTAGAATCTGGGGGCGGGGTGTGTGCACACGAGTGTGTGCAGGCGCTGGTGGGTGGTAGGTCCTGGAATCTTCATTTCAACCAAAGTTCCACGGGTGATTCTCAGGTAGAGTTAAGTAAGTGTAAAACTCCCTGGTTAGGGAGGGGGAGGGGTGTCCTCCGAGGGATGCCTCCAATCTTCTGTAAAAATGTGTTTATATCTATCAGAGAGGATGCCATTGCTCCTGGGATTCCTGAAAGAACTTCTGTGAGGGCGGATTCTAGCAGTGGGCTCCTGGAGAAGCCCCCCTCTGCCAGCACTGTGAAGACCACTAAGTCCAAGCTCCCTATGGTTGTCTGATTTCCCTCCCTTTCGTTGAGTGGGAATACTGACAATTAAAGCCTCTGGGACCATGTTGTCTCCCTCTTTCTGCCCTGCCCCCCCCCCCCCCCCACCCCAAGGGAAAGAATGGGCTTCAAGTCCTAGATGTGATGCTGTAGGCAGGAAGTTTGGTTGTCTCCAAAGGGTAGGCTTTAATCGAGGTCCCTCGCCCCTTCCCGCCTCCCACCTCCAATTTTCGGTTTGGTCAAAGGAGACTTGTTCAAGTTTTGAGCAGTGGCCGTGTGCACCCAAGCACCCTCCTCTCTGGCACCCTTGGAACACTTGGACATTCCTGTTTATTGTTCACATTCCAACCCAGTACCGTCACATGCACACACACATAGATAACCTTCTGGCCCAGCCCCGGCAGCCCGTCGGGGCGGAGCCAGCAGGACAGGGCGGGGCCACAACAGACTCCTCCCACCGAGCCACCCCGGCACTCGGGTGTTCATAAAAGCAGAAGAGAGCTGGTGAAAGGGTGGCTCTCGGGGTGCGCAGGGTGAGGGGAGGACCGATTTACAGGCAGGCTCGGGGTGGGGTGTGAAACAGGGACTTCCCTTCCTATCGGAGCAAGGGGTAGCCAACGCCATAAAAACTCCCTTCCCCTCCCACCTCGTCCCAGGTCCAAAGTGCTGGAGCTGGGCGAATAGCACAGAGAGGAAAGGCGTCCCCATTAGCTGCGCACTGAACGAAAGCACTTTTTTAAAGTTGGCATCCTCGGGCAACGCAGAAGGTAGGGCGCCCTCTGCGGTGCACCTAGGGGAGCGCATGGAGGCTGCGGAGGCAAAGCTGCATGCTGCTGCGGGGAGACTGGGGCGAGAAGCAAAGAAAGACGACTGGGGAGCGCGAGGCCGGGCTGGGGTGGGGAAGAAGGGCGAAGAGGACCGTTCTAGAATGGAGAACCAAATGAAAGGGCACGGATTTAGCGACTCCTCGACGGAGCCTGCCTGGGACAGGGTCTCTGGGGACGTAGGGAGGCTCCTGAAGCTGGTAGGTTGGTGGGAAGGAGAGGGTCACAAGCACTTCAGGGAAGTCTCGTCACTGCGAAGGGGACGCGGCATCCATCTCTCTGGGAACTGAGGACAGAGAAGGTCTGAAAGCCACCGCCCTCTCCGGAATCCGCCCTTCCCCTTCCTAGACCCGGACACCAGGGCAGGAGACCGGGGCAGGAGCACCAGGCGGCCCCAAGCACCCTGAACCCCCACCCCCACCCCGAGCCGCTGAGCTGAACCGAGCAGTGACCAGTAGGTGTGTGTGCCGTGTGTGTGACAGAAGCCCCCAGCCATGCTCTTGTAGCCAAATGGGGTGATGCGTATCCCTGTTGGTTCAGGTGTGCCCCGTCGCAGCCTCGGGCGTCTCGATGTATCAGAAACCTCGCAGTCGCGGGGTCCATTTTCCCGGGGGGGGGGGCGGAGGGGTGAGGACGGGCAGAGGAAAAGGGCGGGGACTGGGTTCTTTTCTCCCTCCCACTCAGGATTCCCACCCCACCACCTCGAGGTCATATCATTACCTTCTAAAATGCTCAGTTCTTCGGTCCAGGGGGAGGGGGACAGCAGGGAGAGAGAAGGAGGTGAGCTCTCGGGTCCTCAGTGCCCTAAGCTCTCCCACCACCTCCAGACTCGGATTTCCAGCTCCCCGCCCATAGCTCCCCAAACCCCTTTCCTCCCTCAGCCCTCCTTCTGTCTTCCTTGCTCCTTCTCCGAAGGGGCGGGAACTCTAGGCGGGTCCCAGGGCTGGGAAAGGACCCGCTCACCTGGCCTAGTCTCCGCTGGGGCCGCTGCCCGAGCCTCCTCGGCCCCCAGCTCCGCCAGGCCCTCCGGGGCCCGGGCCCTTCCGGCCGCTCTCTCTGCTCTTGATCTTCTTCCGTGCCATGTGGCCCCTAAAACTCGCCTGGATTTTGGCAGCGGCGGCGTTGGCACCAGGGTCGTCCAGCGGGATGTCTAGAATGTCCTCGTCTGGCTTGGAGCAGGCGCTCTCCTGGGGACAGGGCAGGAGGTACTTGTGCGGGGACTGGGATGAGACTCGAGAGACTCAGAGAGGGCTGGGTAGGAGTAGAGCCTTGGGGGTTGACGAGGGCAGGAGTGGGAAGTGCAGAGAAAGCGGAGGAGAAGAGCTAAGGCGGGGTGGTGCGCTGATTGTGTGTGTGTGTGTGTGTCCCTCCTGGGCAGCGGCAGGGAAAAAGGAAGGTTCAGCTTCAAGTGGACACAGTTGTGTTCCCCACTCAGGAAAGAGAAGTGCACGGTGGAATGGGGTCCAAGACAGCCAGTTAGCCCCGACTGAGCCACGGGCCCACTGCCATCAACAGAGCTGGGGGCGCTGTAGAGCTGACTGGAGGAGGCGGGAGTTGGAAGAGCAAAGTGAACACCAGCAGGCACTCCTGGATGTGGCTGCCTCTCCCCCGTCCTAGGGGTGCCTGCAGCTCAGAAGGGCCCTTTCTAAAGTCTGGATAATAATATCTACCTCTGTGGGTTGGAGGGAAGAATAAACAACACAATAGGCATAAAGTTTCTGGCCCAATCTAGTTGTTCAACAAATGGCAGATATTTTTTTAAATAATAAATTGATGTGAAATAGTTGTTTCTGTAGGCCAAAAGTGGTCATAAAAAAAACACAGCAATTTTACATGGTTCACCCTAAAAATAATCAGACCCATCCCCACGCCCCAGGTTTCTGTTTCTCCCACAGCCTGTCCCAGCTGGGAGTAGAAAGGGTCAGGGAACTGACTGAGGGCCCTGATTTCAGAGGCAAGGCTCTGCCCCGCAGAGGGCCTCAGCCCCCGAACTCCTGTCTTCTCAGTGTTAATGTGGGCTGGGATTCGGATGGTTACTATGCAGCCAGAAGGGTGTTTGTCTTTTGATCTGACCCTCTGGCTTTTAGGAATTTGCCCTCATTTTTGGGGCCTGAGGACTTCCACAGCTTTCACCGTGTTTTGCCTCCTGGGCAAGAAATGATCAATGTCTCACCTAGTCATTCAGTTCTATTCCTTTCCTCATCCAGTTCGCAGAGGTGGGATGGGGATCAGCGGGGCTTCAGTGATCGCCGCCCTGACCAGGTTCTGCCCCAGCAGCGCAGGTTTAAACCCCCAGAGCCCCGGTTTGCAAATGCCTCCCCTCACCATGTTTCCAAAGGCTGTCTTCACTGCCTAGATTTCAAAGCTCTTCAGTGTGTGCCCATAATTGAGTTAAATGCAGTTAAAAGGTGTTATCAAGAGGCCAGCGGGTCAGGGAGGGCCTGCCACACTTTTTATCTTTCCCTGGTCTAATGTTCTCTCCCTGACATCTTATTCCCCACCTATAAACCAAAGTAATGCTTTTCAGTTCCTTGACTCTCAGATCCCAAGCCTTTCTTGGGATGTCCTCAGGGAACTGTGAAGCTTCTCCTCAAAAGAGGACAATGATCAAAGAAACCAGTCTCACCCCACCTCCCCTCAGCTGGCAGCTCTGGAGGTTGAGCTGAGGAAGGGGTTTCTTTCCCTAACAGCTCTAAGATGGACCTGCTGTCACGGCCCATCCTAGGTAGAACAACTGGGATAACTGTGTATTTGCCTCTTCTCTACTGTTTGGAGGCAGCTTCTCCTTTTCTTTTAGGGGACACTTATTCCAAACATGCCTACCAATCATTCAGTTTGGCTTTCTGGGCACTCAAGAGCATGGTCAGGACAGACCAGGGCCTACAGGTAGGGACCCAAAATTCTACCCTAATTACTCCCGCAGGGACCAACTGAGACAAATGATATTCCTTCCCTGGCCTCTTGCGGCCTCTTGGATTCTTTGGTCTCTCACCTCTTTCCACTCGCCAAGCCTCCTGCTTTCCCTTCCCCATAATCCTTATCATCTCGGCAATATTGCCTACCCTCCCCCACTCATATGCAGAATCTTCCATCCATTTATTCTTCTCTACTTTATAAAAATACTGCTAGCGCTAAGGAGCTCTTCCTCAGTGGAACCCAAGAACCTCCACCAAAAGCCCATTCCTCCTTCCACAACCCAAAATTGCTTCCTGGAGAATAACAAACAGACAAAAAGACTGGAATGAGATATGTCATCAAGGCTTTTCCATGGAGTGGGAGTGTAGATGATTGACATGTTTCTTTTTTATGCTTATCTTTAGTTTTTACATTTTCTATTATGAGCATATTACCTTTATAATGAAGAAAAATAGTAAATATTTAAAGGGGAGGTAAAGTATTTGAATCAGACAAGAAGGCTATGTTTAAATTCTGCCTCCACACTTAGAAGCTGCACCTCCTCCAACAAATCACTTAACCTTTCCACACCTCAGTTTGCACGTCTGTAAAATGGCGAAAATAATATGCACCTCACAGGGCTATTTTGATGATTAAATATAAAGTGTTAGGTACATGGTAAGCACTCACAAATTGACAACTGTTATTGATATTGATATGAGGTGAAGCCATAATAGTGACAACAATGACTTGGTCCTAAGTTCTTTCTGCCCCTTGGTACCCAGTAATAAGGGAGTCTCACCTTTCATGATCTGAGCTATCCTTTTCTCCCAAACCTCACTTTTTTGTTTTCTTTTGCAAGGGTGGGGAGCAAGGAAAGTCATAAGGTCTGCTATCATTAGGTGGGTTCACTGAATGGCCGAGAATACAAGGTCTTTGCAGTAGTCTTTCTCCATATGTAGGGGCTAAAAATCAGTAATTAAAAAATTTTAACAAATAAATTTTATGTGTGTATGAGCACTGTACTCCTCTAGTGAGCCAGACGCTTTTTATACCAGAGTCTTCTTAACATCCGCCTAGTTCGATGTTAGGCACTTGCGCATCCAGGTCTCCGTGGGCGCTGACGAATTGCAGACACTTCCTTCCCTCGCCAGCAGGGCTCTCTTGCGGTCACCCAGTCCCCTCTGGGGCTAGAAGGCGTTGGGGGCCGGGCCAATCCCTTCCCAGAACCACACTGACTAGGCTCTTTGCTGTCCATCATCATTACTAAGCTAACCAATATAAACTGACTATCCTACCCTGCGCCAAACAGGGCTCGGGCGTCCGCGCTGACGGATGGCGGCTGGCCACGGCAGTGGGATGGGGAATGGGGTGGGGGCTGAAAGCCAGGTGAAAGCAGGCGGAAGGGAGTCGCCGCAGCATCACTAGGCGATGGTTTCCAGCGTCTCTCCGGGGGAAGTTTGTCTTTTCCTCTAACCTAAGGCTTCCCTGTTGCAGAGCCCTGCCTAGTTGCCAGTCCAACCCAGACCGTCTGGAGGAGAGGCTCCCAGACGCCCCCGCGAATGGAGAGCATTTTCCCAGGGCTTCCAAGTCAGACCGGGTGCTTGCCACCACCCACCACCCACCACGACGTCTCACCAGGCACACCTATTGCTCCTAGGTCTTTGCATCCACTTCTCTCTCTCCCTCATCCTCCAGGGGGTTTTGAGGAGCCCTTGCCCCAGACCAAGCAAGGTGCCAGTCCCCCAGGCCCTCTAACTTACGGTGCAGCAGTCCATACTGGTGTTGGGGGTCCTCTGCTGGGCGGAGCTGGTACACGGCGGGGGTGGGTCCGTGTGGTGCGGGGTGGAGACTCGGGGGGCCGAGCAGCGCGCCCGGACCTGCGCCGAACCCTTAGCAGTGCTCTCAGGGTCGCTCTCCCGCGCTCTGCTCTGCTTGCGAATGTAACCTGAGCCCTGCAGTCTAGAAGCCAATCAGGAGCCACCTCGGACAGGGTGGGCGGGGAAACGGGGGGATGACCACGCCCCCTCCGCCGGCTCCAGTTCCCGCCCCAACCCCTCCTCCCACACATTTCCATCTACCCCTCCCACACACCCTCCCAAACCGAACTCGTTGTCGCTGAGGCGGTAGACTGCCAGGCCCACGGAGGCCCCTGACCTCCCGGGCACAAACACGCTCACATATGGGCACAATACCCTCCCACCCTTATATAGAAAATCGCTCACCCTCCACCACCTCCCCCCACTTCCACAACCTCGCCAGAGTCCCGAATAGGGCTCCCTCTAGCTTCCCTCCACCCTCAGTCCTCAAAGAAAAGCCCCAAAGACGCGCGATTAAAAACTCTCATCAACACTCCACTAGGAATAAAGAACGCTGTCAGTACACAACCGGGTGGTGGGCACATTAAATACAAATGCTCACAAGCCTACGTGTCTGTATATGATTCTCCCAGGCTCACTAACCGTGCACTTCAACGCTTCAACATGCAGACACTACAGACACAACCTGCAAATGTAACTACACAAACCTTGTATACAGTGTGCAGATGAGTGTAGATGTGCCCCTGAGCACACACCGACAGTCACACTAACCGAGATGTCTGCATTACATACCTATTATCTATCCTGTCTCTCTGCGTGCCCTCCTCCAAACAAAGCCTGACGTGCACAACATTCATTTTGTAAGTACTCATGTATGGGTGCTGACAGGAAAAACACCCTTTTATTCCCACTTTCCATACCAGAGATTCCCTAATCCCGTGATCCACTGCTTCAAAATAAGAGGAATACTGACCACTCTCACTCTTGCCCCTGGATAGACAAATGCCCTAAACCCCAGTACAGGGAAATACCTGAAGTTATGGCTCTTTGGGTTCACGACAGGGGAAAGATGTGGGCTTCATGAGAGGTTGGGAAGCAGAGATATGGTAGAAGCATCTAGAAGGAGAAGCCACCACTTTTGTGGTCACTAGCCTCCCCCAACCTGTCAGGGTTCTAGAGCTGGCAGTGTGACCTGGTATGTGGGTGGAGTGGGCCATGTCTGAGAAAGCTAGAAAGTCTTTCTGGGCTGAGGTCCCACAGGAGGGAAGGAAGAAAGGACGGCCACTACTCAGGCTTGTTGCCTGAAGCAGAGCCACGAGGGGAACATTCTCTGGGGCTCTAGTTGGGACAGGGGATTCTGAAACAGCACTGCAGTGAACCCACAGCCACTGGCCAGCCGAAGCAAGGCTGTCCCATGCTCCCTTCCTACCTGAGCCTTTGCACCATGGGTTTTGCTTGCCAAAGGGAAAATGAGGGGGAGGGCAATTCCAGTGGCCATTCCTGACAGGGACAGGGTTGGCCAGCTTGGGCTGGATGCTGGCTGGGATTCCAGGGCTAGGGGTGGAAGGGTGTCTCTCGCAGCATGTTTGGGACCCACCTACCCTATAACTGAAAATCTGTTCCCCAATCTGTCTCTGGCACATCCTCTATCCCACACCTCCACCAAGTGAGTCCCAGGAGCTCAGGCCCTTGCACATCTGGGCCCTTAAGCTGTGCCAGGTCCCATTGGATTTCAGCTCCAGAACACAGAGGAGAGAAAAAAAAGGAAATTGGGGGGCAGAGTGGATATCAGGCCTGGACTCTGTGCTTTCTCTTCCTAAATTAGAATTTGGGATTTAGTGAGTTTGCAGTAAAGTCTCCCAAGTTGCTAGGCAACATCCCTCAGCAGCCTGTGCTGCCTCTGGGCCCCCTTCCTGCTGGTCAGAGTTGAAGGGTATCTTAACAACGCACCTCCCCCCAAACTCCCACACAGGCAGCGCTGCCCTCTTCTCTTCCTAAAAGACACCTTTGTGTGGGGCGAGGTGTCTCTCAACACTGGCGGGCCCATGGGAGACTAGGAAAGGCAACTGTCAGTTTCATCCGCAAAACAGCCATTTCAGCAACAACCCACTTGAGGCGCCCACGCAGAACTGGCCACAGAGCGTGCCCTGGGGGATGGGCAGGCTGCGAGGTGACGGGAAAGGATAGACAGGAGAGGAGGACAGAGACCATAATGAGAAGGCAGACGCTCTCAGACTCAAATATCCAGAGGCAGGAGCAGCAACACGTATGGCCTCATTTAAACGACACACACACATAGACACAGAAGCTCAGATGCACACACTGACAGAGCCATGCACTGTGGGCACGCTGTCACACATGACCCCCGAAGGTATCCACAGAAGAGGACCCCTCCTCCACCGTGAATCAGGACACAGGCTTCCCTGGTTCTTTCCTGGACCAGGTGGCCTGGGTTTGCCAGCACGATGGGTTGGTTGGAACTCAGAGCCTCTGATTCTCCAGTGGACGGGCTAGGAAACGGCACCCAGAGAGCCCCCAAATACCTGGGCCTGGCTGCTGTGAGGACCACCTCTAGCGAACTGAAGAACTAGGAATTCTGACTTTAAGTTCTGTGTGTTTTCACCTCTAAACTGCTGTGTTATCACTCTTTGAGTCTCTGGACCATGGCAGAGCTGCACCAGATGTCACTCCCCTCAGAGGACTGCTTGTCGGAGGGCCTCGGTGTCAAGTTCAGCTCTTGGAGCTTTGCCTATTAACTAGCTGGGCCTCTGCCTGTCATTGTTCAGAAACTCTCAGACCCCACAGCTACAGAAGGAAAAGGACTGTCGGCCTGGAAGGCAGATGCGCTCTAGACAGGCCAGATCAGAGAGGGAGCTGGGTGTGTGGGTGGGTGGGCTGGATCCAGCAAGGAGCATGGAGGGGGAGAGGCACTGACTGGGAGCCCAGGCAGGCAGAGGAGGAGGTGGTGAGCAAGAGAGAAGATAAAAGATGGATTAGTGGGAAGCTTCTGGGGTCTAGTGCAGATCCTTTCTGGGACAGATGAAGGGGATCTGAGGGGAGCTGGTCCTTGTTAGCAGAGAGAAAACCATTGCACGTGGCAAGCTATTTGCCAGTACTTGCGGCCTTGCCTCCTCGGAGTAGGCACGTTCTGAACAGAACATGACAGCGCAGGCCCGCAGAGGGACTCCGTGATCAGGAGAGGCCTGTGCCTTTGGTGGAGCGGATCCGAGGGCTTCTCAGGTCAGGGTTTACCCATTCGAGTGGAAGGGGTGGATGTAGTAGGAAATTCAGTTTTCTGTGCAAATATTTCAGCTTTGCTGTAGTGGTATTTTTAGCAACTTGGTTGGCAGAGGAGGAGCCTAGACACACTTTTAAAGGGGCCTCTGCCAGACTGGAGGCCTCCTCCCCGCTCACCCACATAACCTAAAGGGAAGGGGGAGAAACACGGGGCTCAGTGGGCACATCCAAATATAAAATCCGGTGTGCGGGACATTAGGTGGCGAACTGATCTTCACCGACGGTCCTTATTCATCCTCACTGGCATCGTTATCATTAGCAACATCATCCAGGAGAGAGAGTATCTCTGAGCTTCCACATGTAGGGCAGGGGCACAGGATGAAGGTTCCATATAATGTGCTTGGAGGGAACCAACACGTTGGAGCACTGGGTGCCGTGCGCTGTGCTAGTCACTTTGTTTATGTGACTTCATTGAACTCTTACAACAACCCCGTGAACTAGCATTATGTCTCCTATTTTACAGATGAGGAAGCGAAGGCTTCTAGAGGTTGGCAACTTGCCCAAGGCTGCACAGTCATTAAATGGAAAAGTCCAGATTAAAATGCAGAGTAGAATAATAACATTATCCTAAATCTGAATAATGCTTTTACAAAGTGCACCCACATCCATGATTTAATTTTGTGCTCTTGAGAACTATATGAGGGGGTTATTAGTACTTTTAACCCCTTTCCTGAAGAGGAGACCAAGCCTAGGAAACCTCCGTTAGGTGACTGGTGACTTGTCCAATGTTAGACCTCTAGTGATTGAAGAGCTACGAATTCTGACTTTAAATTCTGTGTGTTCTCATCCCTAAACTGCTGCGTATTACTTTCGGCACTTGAGCTGGGCTAAATGACTTGTTACAGTGGTTGCGAATCAGACACAGTCTCTTCCCTCTTTGATCTTTAGTCTGATGACGCAAATACCTATGTATGGGCACATGAATATACATCTGTATAAATGTATATCTATGTACATATGTATGAGATATAGTTATATCTTCTAAAGTAATGATAGACTCAAATGAATGATGCAGACAGTAAATGTTACAGGAGTTGAGGTATGAGAGAAGCAATTGAGGATTTGATTGATCAAGGCAATCTTCCTGGATGAGGATGTTTGGAGGAAGAACAGGACTCAGAGAAGTGGAGGAGGCTGGAAATGGGCAAAAGGACATTTCAGGCAGGGGCAGTGTGGTGATCCAGGCACTACGTGTACTGTCACTGTTAGCTTATGCTACCCCAGTCCAGAAAGGCCCCGAGGACAGCAATTCTAATCTCCTTCCCCTCATGCAGGGTTTTACATCTAAAACTCAGCGCCCCGACTTTATCTATGGTGACACATTGGAGCCTGACAGGACCTCCAGTTGTATACCACAAGTGTCCTCAAGCTTGCTCTGCAGCCCTGCTGTCCCTTGGAGCTCTAACACACACCTACCTCTTTCTCCTACTGGTGTTCAGGCGTCTGCTTCCTTCACCCCCACCCCCTTTCTCTGTGTCTCAGTGTAGTTCAAAGTCCTGGGTCTGCTTTGCAACTCGTTCCTATATTGCCTCAAACATCTATTTGTTCTATACCACTCTACTACCTCCCCTTTTTTTTTCTGAGAAGAAAGGAGAGGGGAATGGAGGGAGAAAGAGAGGGAGAGATACATCAACCTGTGGTTGCCTCTTGCACACCACCTACTGGGGACTTGGCCCGCAACCCAGGCATGTGCCCTGACTGGGAATTGAACTGGCAACCCTTTGGTTTGCAGGCCAGCACTCAATGCACTGAACCACACCAGCCAGGAGCTCCGCTTCCCTTTTTTAAGTTTGCTTTCCCACCCTTCTCTCCGATGAAAGCTAGTGATGGTCAAGCAATCCTGGGTCTACACATCCTACCTGTGAACCTTGGACCAATACAATCATTTTTATAACAAGGTAACAACAATTTTGTTGACATTTTAATAATGGATTCTAACACAAACCTGATAACCTCCTCAATTTTGGTCCAAATTCTTGTATTAATTAGTTTTTATAAAAAGATATGCATGAGGTATAATTCTTATCTTATTCTTTAGTCCGTTTAAAGACCCATTCTCTTTTTGTGGTTCAGCCAGACAGTTACATAGAAATTCCTGGTTCTATCAGCAATGTGTGTCAAGTGGGGTTCAGGCCATTCTCCCCTCTTGTCTACATCACGGTAGAAGGAAGAAACTCTTATTCAGGAGATGCAGACCCTCCTAAAATCACCCAGAACGGGCATCTCTTGGAGCAGGTGCACATGCTCAGTGTCCTTACCCCACACCCCTCCGGGCTGACTCTCCGATCCGAGACTGAGAGTGTGGCATGGTGGTTCGGACCTGGATCCATTGGCCGTGGCTGACACACACTGGCATCTAGTAATTATTGTTGTAGTAATACTTTTTTAACCCTCTGATTCGTTTTAGAAAAATTTAAACCCATGCAAAAGTAAATAAAGTAGTTTACAATGAACTGTACCCATCGTTCATATTCAATAATTCTCAGCTCATCACCAAACTTATTTAATCTATATTCCTAATGATCTCCCCCATGGTCATTTAATTCATAAATATTTAAGTATGTGTCTCTGAAAAGTAAGGGCTCGTTGATACCTATTTTTAAAGCATATGTTCATTAGAGTGACAGCTCCATAAAAAAAGAGATTAGAGCTAATTTTTAAATTTTTTAAAATATTTTTTACCATTGTAGCCTTGGTGCATTATTTGGGATATATTAGATACTCAATAAATAGTTTTTTGAATGATGGAATGAATAAATAATATTGCCAAGAGGGAGCACCGGGTAAAGACAAGTACATATCTCTGTGGTCAGGTGTGATCTAATTTGCAGTGGGCCATGGATCTGTTAGAGGCCCACATCTTCAGCAAGAGCTCAATCAGTGCATCTTAAATAGGGAAGTGACTTCTGCTGTCTCTGAGATTCAGTCTCGGGGCTTTCATTCCAAGGAGTTGAGACATATAAATGCATGTTTATGTTTATAGACACATGAGGTGGCCCTGTTTCCTGGGAGCAGCACGGGAGATAGAGCATCACAGGTCCTGAGAGCCCAGGAAGCAGCTATGCCTATAAACCAGTTTATCTAGTAGTGTAACGTTTTTATTTCTGTTTTATTAGTCCCTTATCTTTGTTAAGCATTTCAACTTTGTCTTAGCTATAAGAGGGGACATTAAAGGAAGTAGGGTTTTTTGTTTTCTTTTTTTAAAGAGCGTATTTATTTATTTTTAGAGAGAAAAGAAAGGAGGGAGAAAGAGAGGGAGAGAAACATTGATCGGTTGCCCCCAACTGGGCCATGCCTCAACCAGGGGCGTGACCAGGGACCAAACCAGCAACCTTTCATTTTGCAGGACGATGCCCAACCCACTGAGCCACACCAATCAAGGCAAGGAAAGAGTTTTAGACTGAGACTTAGATCAGAGAGCCCAAGGTGAAACCAGCAACATGATGGCAGCTGCCATTAGTGAAGCATCTCAAAGGGAAGCTGGCCCTTAGGGAATGAGAGTCAGGCCTGTGGCCTTGGCGCGTCATCCCATTTGGAATCTCTCTGTCCATTGACAACCTTGGAGGGTTTTATTTTTTTTATTTAAAAAGTGGGATGTTTCTTTCATTGGGGTGGTCTGACATAGTTGATCTCAATCCCCTTAAAAAAAATGTATGTGTTAAGGACTTCTGCCCACCCAGTCAAACTGGTCATCTGTTGGACGAAGACCAGCTTGCCACTGCCACTTATAAGGAATCAAGAGTCAAATACCTATTACTTTCTTTAAACCGATACAGATCAGCCATCTGGCTGGCAAAGGTGTTACCAACCATGGTCTTCTACTGAATTTTCATATGAGTGTCTGTGAGGACAGTTAAGTGTGGGTATGAAAGGCATTTCACTTTTGCACTTTGAAAGGAAGGAGACTGACAGAATTGTCCTTAGTAGCCTGTCGTCCAGTACAGCCAAGACATAGGTGAACAAATATTAGAACTCAGCCATTGCAGGGCCTGGTGACAGGCCACCTGTAAGAGAAAGCTCCTTTAAGGGCACCACTCAACATGAAAAACACATCACACACCCTTGGGACTAGTTTAGGACACAGGAATTTGGTCATCTGGTTAAATGTCATTGGGTAGTTCTACCCAGATGAACCCTGGCTCTAACCTTAGGAAGTGATGTTTGTTTTGTTTCACTTTTTTTTTGGTTAGATCGAAGCACTGGAAAGTCAAGGGTTAATAACTACTAACTTTTGTTCTGTCATTTGGGTGGAGTGTTAAGGAGGTAAGTACTGATCGTTATTTAGGTTGATACACTTTTGTTATTTTTGCTTTGCCTGCCCGTGGGATTGTGTGTTGGAGTGGGGTGAGGGTGGGGAGTGCTGGAACATGAGCTGTTTTTGGATTGGGTGGTTAGCAGAAATGTTCCTGCTGCTTAGAGGGGAAGCATGCTGGGTAAAACCACCTTGTCCTTTTGACCCCGAAGCCTAAGGTATTTAAATAGTCTTTCTACAGGTGCTCAGTTTTCACATATACCTAGGAGCCAGATTCAAGGGTCTATGCAGCAGACGCAGTCCTGTGTAGTAGGTGTTCTTCAGTGTGAAAGAACGCAAAGCTTGGTCTTTAAAGAAGAGGGCGCTTTCTGTTCTACTGGAACAGGATGGCTGAGCTATGCTGCTCTATGGTTTGCTCAGCGTATGTTGGCTCACCACCCCAGGAAAGTGCCGTATTTGGAATACTACATGAAGATGTGTAGATCTTAAAGCTGTCACGGCAGACACTGCTGGTTACCTAGCCAACACCCACGCATGCCCCTTCTTGCTTGCTAAGAGAACTAGGACTTTGCTGGGGTAGTCACGCATCTGCACCCGACAGTGCTTCAGAATCAGAGACAGAACAAGACTGTCTCCCCTTGCTCAGCTCTTACGACAGCTGGTCATGAGACCCACTTTGGCCACTGAGGTATAAGCATATTTCTGCTGAGAACTCTTCTGGAGAACCTTTCGCTTTCCAGGTAGAAGGAGGAGACACGGCCGGCACCACCGGTCCCCCTTCCTTCTGCCTTGAATACGGGCCTGAAGTCTAGAGCTGCATCCGCTGTCTTTTGACCTGAAGCAACAAGTCAAATGGTGCAATTATGACAAAAAAAAAAACTGTTATGTATTTAAACCATCATCATTCAGGCTTTCTACAGGTGCTACACAAATGAATTCCTAGTATGCCATGATAATACGGAGAGGTTCCAGGGCTTCAGATCGAGGTATCTATCATTTTGACTTCAAGTTATTTTCCTGGGTTATTTGATGGCAGACTGAGAATTCTAAGCTGGAACAGTTGATATCTCAGACCAATTTATGTGATCTCACACAGTTTGCCTTCCTGATTGACTGTCTTTGATTGGCTCCACTTGATTGAAGGAACCATTGCAGGATTCTAAGTGACCATGTATCGTTTCTGTAGTCGTGCCCAAAGCCTTTGTCCTCTGGTCTCTCAGCACTTCCATCACATCAGCCTCTCCCAGTTGTTCCATGTCTGCTGTGTGGGCTTGCCATAATCAGATATACTCATAACTGAGGAAAATCTCTTTAAGGCAGAGGTGAGCCCTGGCTGGGCTGCTCAGGTGATTAGAGCATCGTCCCTTACACTAGAATGTTGGGGTTCGATTGCTGGTCAGCACACATACATACTTAGGCTGTGGGTCATCCCAGGTTGGGACGTGTACGGGAGGTAACCGATCAATGTTTCTCTCTCACATTGATGTTTCTCTCCCTCTCTCTCTCTCGCTCTGTCTCCCCTTTCCTCTCTCTCTAAGACTAATAAACATATTTTTTAAAAGACAGAGATAAGAACTCAGGGATAGAAGAGGACTGCGTGGGTTTGGGTTAGGGTTAGGGTTGTTTTATCTCTAACCAGATGGCTGATCTATATTGGTTTTTAAAAAGTGATAGCTACCCTGGCTGGTGTGGCTCAGTGGACTGAGCGCCGGCCTGCAAACCAAAGGGTCGCCCTTTCGATTCCCAGTCAGGGCACGTACCTGGGTTGCGGGCCAGGTCCCTGGTGGGGGATAGGCAACCACACACTGATGTTCCTCTCCCTCTCTTTCTCCCTCCCTTCCCCTCTGTCTAAAAATAAATAAATAAAATCTTTAAAAAAAAAAAAAGTGATAGTTGGCAGACCCTCCATTCCTTATAAATGGCACTGGCAGGCCAGTCTTCAACCACCCAACACGCCATTGGTTTAGCTCTGTAGGCAGAAGTGATTAACACCTAAACTTATTCAAGGCAGCTGGGATGCACCACATTAGACTACCCAATGAAGACACTTCCCACCTCTTTTAATAAAAATAAAACCCTCTGAGGTTAGCACTGGAAGGAGGCCGATTCAAGGCAGAGCAGCTTCCTGTCCAGACTCTCTTGCTGTGTAGCCTTCAGCATTCTCCCAGCACATGGCCCCACTCCTCCATCACCCCTCAGACAGCACGTGCAGTCCCCATGCAGCTGCCCACCCAGCTGTGCTGATATTCTGAAGGGTTACAGGGAATCGAACCGGTGACGCCTTTGGTTAGCCGGCCCATGCTCGATCCACTGAGTTACACCAGCCAGGGCTAGACCTGTCTCCTTTAAAATGGGCACTCCTTCTAACCACTACCTGGGAATGGCTTGTCCCTATAAGCAGAAACCTCTTGGACACTGGGAGGGCACTTATTATTAAAGATTATCATTATTGTAAACCACTACATACATACATGGACTTCTGAATATACCTTAAATTAGAGATTTCATAAGTCTGGGAGACCCCAAACCATTTTCCTGGGAGCACCTCTGTGCCGAACACTTATCATTACCACTATTATATGCTATCTGCTTCATACTCTACGCTGTATTGATCAAGACTCTCTTGGTTGTGAGGAACAGAAATGCTACTTACATTAGTGTAAACTTAATTCGCTGCAGGGGCAGAGGTGGAGGAGCTTCAGGAACAACCAGACCCGGTAGTACAAAGTCCTATCAAGGCTCTGTTTTCCCATCCTGACTGGGTGGCTCAGTTGGCTGGACGTCATTCCGCAAAGGAAAAGGTCGCCGGTTCCATGCCCAGTCAGGGCACCTGCCCGGGTTGCGGGTTCAGTCCCTACTCTGGGTACCTACAAGAAGCAGCCAATTGATGTTTCTCCCCCTCTGTTTCTCCCTCCCTTCCCTTCTCTCTAAAAATAAATACATAAAATCTTTTTGAAAAGAAAAGCAGAACTTAAAAAAAAAAAGACTCCGTTTTTTGCCTTTTTATCTCTGGTCTCTGCTTCCTTCTGCATCATGTTGTCATCCCCATAATAAGGGCGTGGTGGCCTCGGGCAGCTCTGAACCTAAATCACTGTTGCTCTGGGACTGCAGAAGAAATATCATTCTCCAATTACAACTTCATTAATAATCATCACAAAATTCCCAGGTGAGGTCCCTGGTCAACCGGACTTGGGCCATGTACCCGTCCCTGCAGTAATCCCTGTGGCCGTGAACATGAGGTGTTAGGACTGACCAGCCTCTGGCACAGCCAAGTGGCCAGCTGCACTATGTGATGGGCAGTGCCCTCCAGAACCATTTGATCAGAGCGACTGAAGAGCCGTTCCACAAAACAAAGGGGGTTGTTTCAGACCGGGCTGGCTGAGGAGTGTGTGTCCGTCTCAGTACTTTGTGTCGTGCAAGGCTCACCATGATCTGAGGAAGCAGACACTACTATCCACGCTTTATAGGCAAGGAGCTCGAGGGGACGCAGAGGGTAAGGAGTTTGAGCAAGGCCTCATAGCTAGTAGGCAGAGAAGCTGGGACTCCATTCGAGTCTTTCAACTCCATAGCTACTCCTTTAACTGGACCTCTCTCCTGCCTGGAAGAATTTCTCCCCACTTTATGTATATTAGAGTCATGGAACCATTAAGTAACCACCTTCTACCTTTCTTCTCCCTTCCAGGAAAGAACATCTTGTTATTGAGGACTCTTTTCAGGCTTCTGGTTTTTCCTAGAGTTACTTACTTAAAAAACCCCCCAAAAAACCACAACAAAAAAAACCCCGGGGATTTCTTGGGCCACTTAACTGGGCTGGCACAACTGGGCCCAGGGTCTTAGAGCCACGCTGTCACGTCTCTGTTTCCCTGTCCACCTTCCAGCAGGGCTTCCCCCGTGTCTCTCTGGGTTAGGCTGACCCTCAGGTTGCAGAGAAGCTTGCAGACATTCCAGAAAGCCCTAAAGAAGGAGAGACTCTATCTCTATGTATCTATATACCAAATTTTGTGAAGAAGGGCCCCGTACAGCCCTTCCTGGGTATATGCCCATGTAACTGACAAGCACTCCAGGGCAACGGACTGGGCCAACCCTGGGACGAGATGCTGGCAGCCATAACCACGTCCACATCAATGTGGAATCATGACTGTAGAGAGCCGTGGTCAGTCCCGTCCCTGCCCATATCCTCTGGCACTTTGTGTGTATTTTCCTAGCAGTTACCGCCTCCGTGTTTACATCACATCTTTCTCACTAGGCTATGAGCACCTGTAGAATCAGGACCTGGTCTTTTATTTTGACATCTCAGCATCTAACATAGTGCCTGACATACAGTAGGAACTCAATAAGTATTTATCAAATGAATGAATAGAATGGAATGCTATGGTTTGCAGGGCTATGGATGAAAAAACAAGCACTTTCCAGAAGTCTGACATGCATTACAATAATCAAAGTTACTACTTCGGTGCCACTGTGTAATTTACAACGTATAATGAATGATAGCTACTTTGCTGAAAATGTTTTATCTATGCATCTCGTATGTGCTTGTCCATTATGTGGGCACAAAGGTGGAACTGCCTGCGGTCTCCTGGGGTCAGAGTGGGTCCTTCAGCTCCTGAAACGATGGCTTTTTACATACATTCATTACTAAGTTTATTAACTATTACCTAAAACTGAAATTTTCCAACTCTTCGTTCCCCTGGCGGGTCCAGTGTCTGTTCAGCTTCCAAGGAGGAACCTGGGAATATATTTAGAGCAAAGTTAGAGCAGTGACGAGGAGATGAACTAAAAACATGACACGTGCGGAAAGGTTAAAGGAACGGGGATGACGCAGAGGCTGCAGAAGAGAAGGCCCGGAGGAAAGGAAGGGCTCCCTGGCTGGGGGGTGGTGACCAGCTGTCCTCCCATGCCTCTGCATGCAAGGGGAAATGGGCTTAGACCGAAGGCAGAACTAAGATTAGAGAGAAGGAAGAACTTGGCAGTGAGGGGTGTTGTATAACCTACTTTTCCAGCCGCCTGGGGACTGAGGAGACTCCCACACTCCTGGTCTGGGCCCAGTGATGTGTTCGGGGATGGTCTGGCGGGCCAGCTGGGAGCGGAGGAGGGGGTCCTGTGGGCCTTCTGTACTTAACCTGATCTTTCTCGGTGTCCTCAATTTCCCCTTGGAAGTGAAGTTCCCAAATTCTGGAGCTGGCAAGGCAGCACCTCCCCCACCCACCGCACGCTGCACCAGTGTTCTGGGCTGGGTAATAATGCCTGTCATTTCCTCTCCCGGGGGAGTGGGGCTGCAACCGCCCTGACAGCCCCAAGGGATTGAAGGCAACTAAAAATAGAGCATTATATATAATCTGTTGAGGGGCACATTTGCATTGCTTTTTTTTTTTCCCCCTTGCCTGTCTCTTCATCCTCCTGGGCAGACCAGGCCTGGGTCTAGCTCTGGGCACTGGGAACAGGTTCTGGGCTCCGCTGCTCTCATTTGATCACAAAAGGGTTCGTTACACAAGACATCCAAGGAAGCAAATTCATAAAGTGCAATCGAGGGTCCTCAGGGCTGCCCCCCCGCTCCTCCTCACTTCCCGTTGGGTGGCTGGATCCTTCAGGCCCAAAGGTACAGGGAGAGGAGCTGGAAGCGGGGGAGGCAGCCCAGGCCTTGTTGTCCCATCAGCCACTTCTGTCTACTAGACAACCTCTCTGAGGTTAAATACTAATTAAGAGCAGAATGACAGCCCTGGCCGGTGTGGCTCATTTGGTTGGAGCACCATCCTGTAAACTGAAAAGTCTCTGGTTCCAATTCCCAGCCTGGGCACATAGGCAGCTTGCCAGTTTGGTCCCCAATCGGGGCCCCTGTGAGAGGCAATGAATCAATGTTTCTCTCTCACATTGGTGTTCCTCTCCCTCTCTTCGTCCTTCCCTCCCCAACCCTCTCTAAAAATAGATAAAGTTTAAAAAAAAGAGCAGAATGACAGTGAGAGCTGGACAGTGTCACTTTCTGTCCCAACACAAATGGCTAATTTCCTTCCTGTTACAAAGTGACGTTGGAGTGGGATTGGCAGCCCAGGAAGACTCCCTGAGGAGAGGGTGATAGAGGAGGTGAGGGAGATGGGCAGCCTCGCTTCAGAACCATTCCGAAGGATAACAGATGACGGAATGACGCAAGGGAGGCACTGATGCTGGAAATCAAGGGGGAAGAAAAGGGCTGGTCAGGTCACGGAGGAGGGTCACAACTCCATCCTAGTCTCTCCCCACTTTAACACAAATGACCTAAGAAGCTGGGGTAGAGCTGGCTCTCCCACACCTCTAAGGCAGGATTCTTAACCTGCGGTGCATGTACTGGTTTCGGTGCTCATGAAACCCTGGAAGTTGTTTGCAAAACTGCACGCGTGCACATAAACAGCATTTTGGGGAGAGCTGTGAATTTCTGTCAAAGCTGGTATGATGCCCCACGGTGCTACTCTCAGCACATGGTACCTATCTTTGAGGTTACCTCATGGTTCGAGATGGTGGCTAGAGTCTAAGCTGAACATCTATCTATCCTCTAGGTAGGAAGCAGGAGAAAGGTGGGGTGAGAGAGTGGGGCAAAATAGCTCCACTCTAGTCTTCTGTCCCCCTTTTAGTGAGCTATCGCAGAAATCCTCTTCTATCCTGCTGCCCACCCACCCCTACAAGAGAGGGTGGGAAACACAGGCCTTCCGCTGATCACGTGATAGTCTCACATAAAATCAGAGTTTCTGTTCATGAGAAAAGAAGAGAATGGCAGACAACTAAGGATTTCTGCTGCAGTCTCTGTCTCACTAAAGGTCAAGTTCATTTTTAGACAGAGAGGAAGGGAGAGAGAGAAACACCTGAGAAACATCGACTGGTTGCCTCTCGCACGCACCCTATCGGGAACCTGGCCCACAATCCAGGCACGTACCCGGACCTGGAATCAAACCCACGACCTTTCAGATTGTGGGATGACGCCCAACCTACTGAACCACACCAGTCAACACCAGTGAGGGCTCCCATGGTGGACTTTTAATCCTTTTCATGAGTTAGCTCCATCTTGATTCCTCTTTCTCATACTCCATCCCACCCCCGCCCCTGCCTCAGGAAACTTCTTACAGTTCTGAACATGTTTTCATTACAACATTCATCACATTGTTTCAAACCGTTTGTTTACTTGTCTTCCTCCTCTGGGCTAAGAGCTCCTGAATGACAGAGGCTGTTTTGTGACTTCCTACAGTAGAGGACTCTTGGTAGGCTCAATTCAAGTTTGATGCAGATGAACAAATCTTAAAAGGTGTTAATGAGCAACTACTGTGAGCAGAATATTCTAGAGGTAAGAGAGGGATTAAAAAATAAAAATTATCTAGACACTGGCTTCTAGGACTTCAGTCTTGTGGGGGAAAACAGAAGTACAGCCTGCTGACCTGATACAAAGGTAACGGGGATAAATGGGCAGGTATTTTTAGAATGGAGAGAGAGAGGTTAATAGAGGAGAGGGGTCTGGGAAGGTAACTGATTTATTCGAGGTCTTGAAGGAAAAATCAAGCCCTCACCTCTCCGGGGTAGTGACTGGGAGAGAAGGGGCAAGGAGAAAGGAGAAGACACGACTGTCCATGGAGGTCCAGCCCGTTGCATGGTTGGGGAATTGCTGTGGAGTCTGGAAGTTTTCCTATTCATTTGTTTTCACACAGGGGAAACGGACACGCTGTGTGTGTTAGGTGGAGCACAAGGGCTGACCATGGTCTGGAAGAAGGCTGTGTTGTGTTGTTCCTGCACTTGAAGGTGCTTGTGAAGGTGTAGGGACTAGGAGCTGTTCAGGGAAGAAGAGGCAAGAGGCCTGAGTGGGGCGGGGGTCTGAGTGGCCGCTACCTTTGTCTGAGTGTCTGGAGGGCTTCGGGAAGGAGGTCTCACGCCAGGTGCTCCCCTCACCCTTTCCTTTTCTGTTTTCTTAAAATACCCTGTGTTCCTGCAGCAGTGGCTGCTGATCTAAATAAACCCAGCGGAAATGCAAATGGTCAGGTTCTCCTAGCAACAGGAGCCAGCCCACGTAGGGCGTGCGGAGCAAAGCAAAACTGTCCCAGGGCTGAGATGCGGGTGGCTTGGGTGAGGAAGCCTCCAGTGACAGCGTCGCCCCTCTAACTTCAGAGAGGGACTGTCTGGTGGGCAGGCACCTGCTGTGCGGAAGAAACCCTCCATGAGCTGGACTGGGGCAAAGGACTGTGCGCTGGGGAGAAGGTACAGGGTGGGGAGACAGCAGCTGCCCTAGTTAAGACATCTGCTGACGGCAGCGGTCAGAATGTGCCTCTCAGAAGCTGACACTAGGCGTCTAACCAAGCGCCTGATTGGATAGGGCCTGGATGTCTGCACATGTCCCTATGTGTCCATTTGAATCAGCCCATGGAGTCTTGTCCTTCCTAAGGTTATGAAATAAAAGGAAGTTTAAAAAATGCTCAGATTCCTAGGTAAGGGGATCAAAATTGGGAAACTGTAAAGACTCTTAGCTATACCTGGTTTAATCGTCTTTTGTTACAAATGGAGGAACAGGCCCAGAGAGGCAAGTGACTTCCCCAGGGTCGAATTAGTGGCCGAGGTGAAACCAGAAAATATGTATCCAGGCCGGGACTCATTCCATTTTAAGTTCAAGCTGCCACTGGCCCTGCTCTTCACGCAGCCAGACAATTAGAAGCCATGATAACCTTGCTGGACCCCCGGGATCGGGGGGAACAGTCACCTTAGGCACATCGGATAAGTTAAACGACATTTGAGGGACAAATGCGAGCCTCTGCTGTGGCATGCCATGGAAAGTGAACGCCGGAAGATGAGAAGGGAATGGGCAGGGGTTAGAAACAGAAGGATGTCACTTGGGGTGCACACTGCTCCAAGTGGCCGCTCTGCAGTCATTCTGTGGAGTGTCTCAATGCGGAAGGGAGGAAGAGCACCACCCCGCCAAGGTTCCATGGGAGGGACCGGAGAAGGGTTGGTGACTTGCTCAAGGGGGCAGATCCAAGTGTAGAACTTGGTACAGCACCCTGGCATCCTGGCTTCCTGGCTCCCTGGCTCCCGGAGCAGCCCATACCCCAGACAGTGTGGTTTCCCACTACAGAAGCAACTCTTTTATTACTCACGATTTGCTTCCTCCTGCAAGTCCCTTACAGTATCTCACCTGGAAGACACAGCAGAGGGAAAGGTTTCTTAGTTCCAGCAGAGTCTTGGCAACTGGAGTACATGGTCAGTTCTAAGGGTTCCAAGATAGGCAGCGGGGTGGGTTACAGCCATAAGCCGCATCGCAGAAACAGCTGCTGTCCTCGGAGCTTCATTTCAGAATCACTGAATGCAAAGGATCTATACATCTGCATGCTTCATTTCCCCGTGGCCCTGTGCCCCTGCCCCCACCGTGGCCAATGCCCTGGAAAGGTGCCCTCAGTCCCCAGCTTCCCAAATTGCCCCACTCTTCTGGGCCAAAGCCCCATCGAAGGCAGTCAGTTGATGACTAGAAGGAAACATGGGCTTTGGTGTCAGCAGCCTGGGCATCTGAAGCAACTTATTTAGCTCCTGAAAGTTGGATTTTTTAAAATCTGTAAACTGAGAGCAACTGTGTCTGTCTCATGGAATCATACCTTAGCTGTACGTGAGGTGCCAGCACAGCCAGACACAGAGCAGGCATGGCGTGCATAGTGCTTTCTGTGCTTCCTATTTGTGGCTGCAGTTGCTTGGGGACCAGGTGGGAATTTCAGCTGCTATTGCCAAGACAGGGAATGCTATTTTCCAGGTAAGCCCAAGATGGAGCTCGGAATGTACTTCTCCCCCCCACAAAAATCAGTTTGCCTTCATTATTGACTCAGTAGCTTTATAGGAACTGATTTGGGAGTGTAACCTCTAGGTCTGTTGTTTACCATTGTGTCCCCGGCATCTGGTGTAGTAGGCACTCCATAGACAGCTGCTGAGTGCACGCACAAACGCATGTTGCTTATGTGAGAAAAGGCATTTTAAATGAACGAGAACTGGCTTACGAAAGAGTATTTGAAACATAAGGAGTTTCTAAGGTTGGTCTTCTTACAGAATCTCTTTGAGGCCAGGCCCAGAGAAGACAGGTAAGCATCCAGGGAGGGTACCTGAGCTGCTAGTGGATCGACTCAGCCATGCTGGACCTGGATCCCAGGCCTGACAGCTTCCGGGCTCAGAGAAGACAGACAACAAGCTGCAGTTCTTTATAGAAATGGGTCTGAGGGGGAAGGTCTTCCAAGGAGATCCCTGAGGGGCTGTTGGGACCAGGAAAATGGAGAATCAGCTGTGACCTTGGCAACTTCATCCCTATCCCAGGCTTCCAGCAGGTCAGGGTGCATTCAGCTGAGGTCTCCTCCAAGGAGCGGTTTGTTCTTGCCTCTTCGCTGTTCATATCACCCCACCATCCCAGCCCCTTTCTCTGCTTTCATCTCCACTTCCCCCCCACCACAGGCATGCGTACACATATGAGTTTGGATATGAATTCTACCGTTTAATTCCAAAACCAGTTTGTAAAATGTAGATAGTTCTGGTTTATTCACTGTTATCTTGTTGCTGGAGTTGTCATAAAAGTCAATTCCCCATTGCTGAGACAGTAGCTCCTCGCGTCTCTTGGGAGCTCGGCAGGCACAGGGCCTCCCCATTGGACCTCTGGGAAATCATGGAGGCTGTGATAGCTGTGGGCTCAGTCTGTGAGGGCCCCAGGGCATTACAGCCCACTCCTCCTGGGAAGAGTGCGCCCCGGGAGTTTATTTGCAATTGCCTGGAGTCCCAGACTCGTTGCGGTGTTCGCATCCTCTTTTGCTTCCTACACTGAACACACTGTAGACCTACAAGAGGAATCAGAATTCAGAATCCCTAAGTGAGAGACAAAGTGTTTGGCCTTAGCTTTTTCATTTCTAAAACAAGAATCTTTGCATCCTGAGTCAGGCTGCCTGATATCATTATCCGTGAAACCGGTAGAGAATAAGAAAATTGTATTTCTCTTCACGGGCGGGAAATCAGGTCATTCTCTCCAAAGGTGCAGAATACCCCCCTGGGCTGTGGAGAGCGGGTTCTGGTTTCTGACTGCCACCCCCCGCCCCAAACCTGCAGAGGAAAACTGCGGCTGCCTACTATTGAGTATCAGGGGGGGAAAGCTGAGATATTTTTAACATAAGGAATATCAGCGAACAGAATGCTAAGGGAACTAAAAACTTATTCCAATAAATAGGAAGCATATGCTCAGCCTAAAGCAAGCCCAGCTTTTGCTGTATACACATTTCACCAAGGAAAAAAATGTCGGAAGCTACAGAAATATCTGGCTGTAAGTGGGCTACAACCACTTGCTACAGGAGACCTGGAAGGTTACACAGATAGTGGGGAAAAAGTGACCATGTAGTCTCAGATGCATTGGACATCTGGTCAGGCAGGTCTGGGGATTGTCTAGAGCCCTCTCTAGATGTCCATTCCACCCCTCCCCCCCCCCACACACAACCCCAGTTTGCAGTGTCAGGGTGTGTGTGACCAACCATCGAACACTGTTGTCAGCTTTACTACCCTAAATCCTCAAACATGGAAACCGCCTGTCTCAGTGGCAGAGATTCCTGCGAAACATGGCACTGTGGGTTTTATGTGACAGGCTCTTCCTTTTGCAAACAAGAAAGGCAATCTGTATTCATCTCATTAGTGAGGTTCTAGTAATTGGGGATATTAGTTTTACTGCTAAACCTGACAAATATTTCACTCTTTGCTGTAGTGGGTAATTGCACCCCCAACAGCCTCTCCTTTTGTGCTGCCAGATGGAAAGGATGTGTTTGCCACTGTCATTAATACAATGAGTACCTTAGCGTCGCCTCCCATCCCCAGCAGCGCAGTCTCAGGGATGAGTAGGGAAGGGGGGACAGAGCTAAAGTCCTCTGGGGGCCCGGGTCCCCGCGGGCCAGGTCATGGGAGGGCTGCCCAGGGTCCAGCGAGGGAGGGGAGGGCTGCCACATGCTAACCACGACAATTGAACAGCCGCCGCCAACAACTGTGTGGTTGAGGAGAAACAACTCATTATACTGCCTGATGCTGCCTCCTCCCCAAACCGCATCATCTGGGTCCCAAGCAAAGGGCACCGCCCTCGCTCTCCTGGACGAGCAGCCAGCCACCCCTCTGTTCCCACTGTCCCTCGCTGTCACCCAGCTATCTACGCTGTCCCATCTGTCCCCCATCTGCCCCCGCTGTCCCCTGAGTACCCCGCTGTCCCCACGCCGGCTCTCCCTCCAGGGCGGCGGTCCTGCTGCCAGGGACTGGGGGCCCTCAGGGAAGAGGATGCTGCCTGGTCCGCAGGCGGAGTTGGAAACACTGCTCTTTTTCCTCGGAGCTGAAGCTGGGACGACGCTCAGCCACCCAGCCCCTGCTGCTCTCCAAACCCCCCACCTCCGCCCCCTCCACGAAGGGGGCGCTCTGCCAGGATTCACTGAGCTCCCGCCTCCCGGGCTATCGCGGCACCCGACTGGCAGACCGGGTTCTGATCCGTTTCTCTCCGGAGAGATCACGGCAAGGACAGGGGCGGTGAGGGGGCGGACTGAAGTTTGTGCCTTCATTCCTTTCTACTGGCCCCCAAATGAGACCCGGGATACACTAACTGCTCGCCGGGTGGGTGCTCCCAGCTGTCAGGGAGAGGGGGGCACGGGCCAACGCAGCAGCTGGGGGCAGGCGAAGCTGAACAGGGCGCTCTTTCCACTCTTCCCCCGCTCCGGCTCCAAGTCCAGAGAGAAAACACCTCTGGGATGGCCATACGCTGCTCCTGGGAAGGAGTCTGTTGTTATAGAATGAAAAACAATTCTAAAAAATCATCCTTAGATATAGCAGGTAAGAGTAGCCATAGCCACGACACTGTGCAGATTTAGCCAGGGCGTCACGTTCTTTTTCCCCATTTTGTCTCACCGCCTGATACCATTTTGGCCAGAGGTGGCGCTGCTGGCAAAGACTTACTTTAAGACCCTCAGACCAATTCATTGGGGTTTGGAAGACCTTGGGTAGCCGAAGCCCACGGTCCCTAATCCTAGCTGCGTCACCAGAGGACAGGAAACTTGGAGCTTCATGTGACCGCTCTAATGTAAGAACGATTCTTCTTCCTGCGACTGGAGCGTTTGAAACAAAGCTAATGCAAATACGTGAGCTGTTTCCCCTGCTGCAGTGCACTCACCCTTGCTTTCCGACATAAGAGCTCAGACCTCTTTTCCCCCGGGAAGATTTCCCTGACCATATAGCCGTGCAAAATAGTCTTGGTGGAGAATGCACTACCTGTCTCATTCACTTACCATCGATTAGCGTTGTTCTATACAGCTGAATGTCACGGGATTGCTCATTCAGTGGCCTGTTGCAAAGCCTTTCTTGTTTAGGCCTCACTCAAAACTGACAGCCTTCTTGTGAGTTCCTGATACATGGGTAGAAGCAACACACTCTTTGTGGTATATGTTGTCTTTAAATCCAGAGTCCTGCCAAGCATTGTGTGCGTCTGTGTGTGTGTGTGTGTAGATGCAACCAATTGTCATTTATTATAGAGAGTATATCCTGACATGAACTAGGTCATTAGATCCTTAGGCACAGCACTAATGGGGCCAGCCCTTGACCTTTCTACCGTGTTACCAGCGTAGTGGACTGCTATGGTGTTCTACAGGATATCAAGACAATCACGGTTTCTCCAAGGTTATGACAAAGAGTGGAATTAACAGTAAGGGAATATTGTTGTCTATGCCAGGGGAAGACAAATTGCTTCTGATTATCTTTGATGGTAGGAATGGGAAGTGGGAGAGAATTTGTTAGTCTAACATCTGTACACCAGCCTCCAAGTGCTCTTGTTGTTTTGCTCCAGTAAAGTTACCGCACCCGTAACCAGCTGCGAATGGCACCACTGATTAAGTGTGTGATAATCTATCTGCCTCCTTTCTCCAAGGCCACCTGGCTTTTGCAGGAGCCAGCAAGGAAGTTAAATGGGAATGTGGTTGGAATCACACCTCTACCTCTTTCAAGTCTTTAATGGTGGTACTAACCCTGTGATTCCTCCAAGATAGTGGTTTTGCTGTTGGATTACAAGCTTGGCAGGGGGAGTGGGGGAGTATTAGGGTAAGGCAGTTCTAGGCCATAATTGACCGCACTCTGTGGGTCAGGGAGGGAACGTGAAGATTCTTCCAGTTACTAAGTATATCTATTTCAAACATATGAAATAGATCCATGGTCCCACTGGACTTGGATGAAAACTGTATTTCTTGGTTGACTTTCACGCTCTGACTAGTGAACCAAGGTAGCATTTCAGGTTTTAGGATTAGAATCAGTTCAATTTAGGTTTTTTTAGAAGATTTTATTTATTTATTTTTAGAGAGGGGGAAGGGAGGGAGAAAGAGAGGGAGAGGAACATCAACGTGTGGTTGCCTCTCACGTACCCTCTACCAGGGACAGTGGCCCGGAACCCAGACATGTACCATGACTAGGAATCGAACCCGTGACTTTTTGGTTTGCAGGCCGGCACTCAGTCCACTGAGCCACACCAGCCGGGGCTCAATTTAGTTCCTAATCCCTGGAAGAATAGAGGATCCTCTAGGACGTCCTGAGGGAATAGGGCTAGGGGCTGGTTGAGCAGGATACTTATAACAAATCCATTTTGGCACTCATGTCCTTTAACATTTGGACTTCTTCTTGGGCTGCAGTGTGCCAGGGAAGTTCTGGCATTTTGCTCCTGCTGGATGCAGCCCACTGTTGAGATTGGCCAACCTTGTTTACTATTAATACCACTTCCCAAGTGCTCAAACCATAACATTAAAATCCAGTTCCTAGTTGTACACCCATTAAAAATTTAGCTAATCAGCCCTGGCTGGTGTGGCTCAGTGGATTGAGTGCTGGCCTGCAAACCAAAAGGTCACAGTTTTGATTCCTAGTCAGGGCACATGCCTGTGTTGTGGGCCAGGTTCCCCAGTTGGAGACATGAGAGACACAACCAATCGATGTATCTCTCGCATGTTGATCTTTCTCTCCCTCTTTTTCTTCCTCCCTTCCCGTCTTTCTAAGGAGTAAAATCTTTAAAACATTCTTCGTCTAACAGCCTTCGGATCTACTTAAATGCATGCTCTCCAGACTCCTGCTGATACAAGTTAGTGAAGTTCTGCAGCTCGTTTGACATAGAGTCTGTCTCCTCCAGGCTCAGGTCTTGTATTTTACAATCTGAGCTATGCTGCTCTTTAACTCTCCGTGAGGATCTGGAAGCCATGAGAGTAGTGGAGGTAGGTCCTGAGGAAAACAGAATTTCCTTGGTGTAGTCATTGAAAGGTTTCCAGGATATTCAGGGAGGTTTAAGAGGATTCAAGCATTCAAGTTATTGGTCTCATCCGTGTTTGCACAAATGTCTCTGTCGTCTCTCTTGGGGTCCCAGTTTTTTATCATCAGTACCCTTAACTTATTGTAAGAGGTTGAAGTTGAAGGACTTGACTATTTAATTAGGTTTTCAACTCTGCAATCATTAAAATAACTTTCTAGACTTGGTCCACACCCGTATCAGTCCAGAGGCTACGGGAGAAGGAGTCCTTTAGAGTTACCATAGAGATTTTCTGATTTTCCACCTGGTTTTGAGTTGGGTATTCAAAGCTCTCGGTGTGTCCTTTTCCCTGTTTATACTCTTCGGAGCCTTCAGAAGCAGCCAGGTGACTGCACAGTCTTTGTAATCGCTATTGTCATCGTGATGACTAAATGCCACAGTCACTTATCTCTGTTGTCTTACACCTGAACTTTATTCCTTGCCACCGCCGACCATAAGTTGAGCCACCGTGATGCCAGTGAGTGCCATGATTACCAGTATTCAATTTTCTCCTCGAACGGGGTTAGTTGTGTGCTTCTTAAATATGAGAGCAAGAGAATATCAGAATCCTATTTTGGTGGGCTGCTTGTTAGGGCCCGTTTTTGGTATCTATTATTACAGTAGCCTAGAGTGTGGAAGGCAACACGTGGCACACTCAAATAATTTACCTGAGGTGGACTTAATAAAGGAACTATTTATAAAGATGAATGCAGGGCTGGTTGAGTAATTGAGTTCAATTCTCTATATCTGTCTTTACCCAAACCCTTTCATGTTCTCATTGTGGGAGAAGTGTACTTCTTGTCGCTCATCTTTGGGCTCGTCACATGACTTTTGGCCAATGTCATGTGGGTAGAAGTGAGAGTATGCCAGTTCCAAGCTTAGGCCTATAGAGGAATCACATGTTTTTGTTTGCTGTCATGAGCTGCTGCCACCACCAGGAGAGAAGGGTCCTAGTGGTCCAAGGAGGGTGAGAGACACGTGGGACAGTTGCTCCAACTGCCCTATATTGAGAAGCATAGCTGTTCTTGCAACCAAAACATGAAGTAAAGATGCCCAACTGAGCCCAACCTAAATCAGCCAGGTCTTAGCTGACCTGTAGGTGTAGGAGAACAAGTAGTTGCTTTAAGATATTAGACCTTGGAGTGGTGAATATGCAGCATTAATGTATCAATAGCTAGCTACACACTAGCATAAAAAAAAACAGTAAGAGATTGGGCAGAACCTTGGACATGTTGATGGTAGGCTTACAGGGTCAAGGGAAGGGAGAGGTTACTAGAACCAGGAGGCACTGGCTATAGGAGAGGCTGGTTGGCAAGATCTGCGGCCTTTGGTTGAGGAATAGATAACCCATTGACTCCAAGGAGGGAAGTCCCTCCCTAGGGCCCTGTTGTCAGAGCCTCAAAGAGATCCAGCTGGCAAAGGAGAAAGGGAGTGTTCAGAGCCCAATCCCAGTATCACAAAGCCAACAAGAAGGTGGCCTTGACGCTGAGGGACAATAGTTTAACTGGCATAGTCTTCCCTTTCGGCCAGTCAGATTCCTGTGCTCCCTACTGAGCATATTAGAACTTCCACACAACAACAAAATCGACTCTATGTTCCCACCATTTTACAAAAATCACTCTCACTCTCTGAAATGAGGAGCCACCAAGTGCAGATAGCAATCGTATATGTATACAGGAGATAGCCTCACCATTTCTGAACTATATTAATTACTGATCAACTTTAGTTGTAGTCCCCCATCTGAATATTCTGCCTTCAAACACTATCTTTTGATTCTAAATTTTCTGCTTAGTTTCCCTTAATTGGTTCAGAATTTGGGTTGGGAAGAGAGGGGTATTATACATTGACCTTCTTAAACACTGATGAACAGGTATGCTTATCCTCGACAAGTTTATCAGCTTCTGTGCCGATCATTTCCATTCCTAAGAGCAGTGTAAGTGAGTTCCAGTTGTTGCACATCGTCCGCTTAGTATTGTCAGACTTTAAGATTTTGCCTATTTACAATTGAGAAACTGTGTCTCGCTATTGTTTAATTTACTTCTTTCTTATGGGAGAGGCTGAATATCTTTTTTACCTATGTCTATTGGACTCAGGTTTCCTCCTCTGATCATATTTTTTGCCTGTTTTTCTAATCCTTTTCCTCTTAATGACTTGCTGGAATTCATTTAAAAAATGTATAAAACACATTTGAAACATACAGAGAAGAGCAGAGGACAATATAAAAAATCTTAATGTTCTGACCACTCAGCTTCATTAAATTGTCTTCTTCACTCATTGTCTTATTTGCTTCAGGTTTTTAAAAAGAAATAAAACATATATATTTGATATCCGTTTGGCCCCCTTCTTCCAATTCTATTTCTCCTCCACAGTAATCACTACCCTGAATTTAGTGTTTATCATTCCCATGCAAAGATTTTATACTGAGTAGGAGTTATATTCTGAATACTAATCCTTTGTTAATTTTATGCATTTTGAATTGCAAATACCTCCTCTCATTCTGTGCTGTGTTTTTCACTTTGCTTATGGTGTATTTTGATATATGAAAGTTTTAAATTTTAATGTGATCATACTTATCAGATGTTTCTTTCATAGTCTGTGTTTTTTGTGTTATATTTTTAAAATCCTTCTTCTATCTTTGCTGTACTCTTTGTGATTTTATGTCTTCTCTTCTTGATGCAAGTCTATGCTCCCTTGAGAAAAGATCATGATTTATATACTTTTTTCATCCTCTACAATGTTAATTCCAGTAACTCCCAACTGATAGGTCAAAAAGACCAAGTTGGTGCAGAGCCCCTTGTCTTTCTCCGTATCTCCAGCTTTCACTACCGCCCCCTCTAGTCACGAGCGTGTGTCCTTGCCTCTCTTTTCCTTTTTCTTCATATCTGCATTTCCCCTTAGCATTCTTTTATGCAGGACTCACAAGTTTAGAAGCATATCAGTTAAAGCTAAGAACTATTAAAAATTAAGGGGATTAATTGACTCACACAAATGGAGAATCTTCAGACTTCAGCTTTGATATCGCAGGTCACTGACACGATCATTAAAGGGACAGACATGGTATCTCTGTCTTTTGTCCTACTTCCTACTGGGTCAGCTTTATTCTAAAACTTGTTCTCCCTTGCAACCATATTCAAGGTTTGATGCTTAATTCAGGGTTTCTCAACCTGACACTAGTGACATTTGGACTGAATAATTCTTTCTGGAGGGGAAGGGGGTCTGTCCTGAGTATTGCAGGATGTTAAGAAGCATCCCTGGCCTCTACCCATGAGATATCAGTAACAACCCTCCTCCCCACCCTGAGTTGTGACAACCAAAACTGTCTCCAGACATTGCCAAATGTCTTCTTGGGGGAAGGGTAAAACCACCACTGGGCGAGAGCTTTTATCCTAATTACATGAGCCTATGTCATGTCTGCCCCTGAAACAATGCTGGTCTGCTGAGTGTTGGAGAGTGCTGATTGGCTTAATCCAATTGGGACTTATCTCTAGAGCTGTGTCAACTTCTGGTCTGTGTTTACAAAGGGTAGAAACAGAAAAGAAAAGCTACGTGCTAGTAGAAAGAAAGAAGATGGAAGCGATGCCGCGTAATCAAGAAATAGCCACCCCAGAGCAATCTGATATTAGGCCCAAAGTGGCAGCTAAGTGACCGCTTTGCCTCTCCCATTTTCATATCATATAATCAATGAACCCTTAGTCCTTACCATTCGCTCTTCATTTTAGGGAAGGGAGAGAGAGAGAGAGAGAGAGAGAGAGAGAGAGAGAGAGAGAGAGAGAAGATAGTAGACAGAGAGAATTTCTGGTGTCCCTTCTTGTAAGGGCTCTAATTCCACCATGAGGGCCCCACCTAGATGACCTCATCTAAACCTAATTATCTCCCAAAGATCTTATATACAAATACCATCACATTGAGGGTTAGAGCTTCAACATGTGAATTTTGGAGACACAGTTCAGTACATAGTATTACTATTTGGAACTTTGGTAATTATAATTCATTTAGAGAAGAAATAGAAATATATATTTTTCTGTTATGGATTAACCCCTGATCAGCAGGTACACCCATCACTGAATTGTTATAGAGATGACATTAGAAACAAAGACTTTTTAAATGTGCATGTACGTCAGAGATTTTCAATTTACATGTTATAGGTCAGGTTCCTGGGAATGCCTTTTGGTTTTGAGAGTTTGAGTGGAGCTGGCTTATTGGAAAGTGCATCCAGGAACAACACCTCAAAGGGTAGTAGGGAAGCGGGACTGGATAGAAGATGAAGTTGAACTGTGATAAATCCTATGGCTGCGAGTAGAGCTATCTCCATTTGACGCAAGGGGTCAGGCACTTCTACCACAGCAGGGCCTGGTCAGTGCGTGCAAGCTGCCTCCAGGGAGGGTGAAACGAGGGATGAGGCAGCTTCCCAATGCTGAGGCAGTTCCTAGAAAGGAAGTGCCCTTTAGTCCCGGACAAAAGGGGTGGGGTCAGGGCAGGTCTGGGCAACACACCACAGCCTTCATGACAACACCCACGCAACCTAGAAGCAGGGACTCTAAACTCATTATTGGGATAGCAGGGCAGTGATTATGTTTCTCTTCCAAAAGTCTCCAGGCAAGCATCTTTTCTATTGTTTCAGGATTTCAAAGGCAAGTTTTTCTGATACCTTTCAAAACTGGTTTAATGTCTGCTTTATCACACTGAGCCCTACTTTTTAGTAGTAAAATGTTTAGTTGGTCAGAAACCTCTGAGACAGGCATCTTCAGGGCTAGAATAATGGCAGACCTCACACCTTCTCCATTATGTGTGACCTTTTTAGATGGGGTGTTTGTACATTTCCTGTGGTGATCTCCTGGTCTCAGAGTGTTGACAATCCTTTGCTAAGGTGACTAGTAATGAGTGCGGTGACTCTTGAGACTTCAGTTACCATGTCATCTCTACCCAGCAGGCTTTTATCTTTTGGTCCTGCACAACAAGCCCTGCTTACTCCAAGAACATTTTGAAGTATTATATTTCGCATGTTAGGTCTCTTCTGAGAGACTTACAGGTATAAATAATTGTCAATCCCAGTAGCTATATTTGTCAAAAGCACATCAGCATGCAAATGAGTTTATCCACATCAGAAATTGATACAAAATGGGCCATCATGACATGTTTATTGCAGATACAGGGGAGAGGAAAGATAGAACTGAAAATAGAGAGTCGCAGTCCTAGCCCTGCATGTGTAAAGAGCCCTGCTCTTTAGAAATATCCTCAGGCCAAGAGAGCTACATGTAGGAAATTGGTACCTGGCTCCTGTGTAACCTCCTCTCCCTCCCAAAAAGCAATATTGGAATCATTTTACAGGAGAAATCCTACAGTTTTAAGAAAACATGGTACCTGGTGAAATGTTTCTAAATGTTAGAAAACTCAAGTTGACTTGAGGAATAGAGAGAAACAACTGGGCTAATTTTATTGAGAAATTTGCGAGGTCACTGTTTAGTGGGTTTGAGAACAAGAGCAGTGAATAATGTCCTATGTTTAAAGGCCAAAGAACAACGGGAATTCAGATTCATACCTTGGGCTCACCTTTCCCCCAGAGGCACTGACTGAGCTGCTATCACAGTGCAACAGAGAACAGGTCCCTCCAGGTGATGTTAGGCTTACTTACATTTACTAAAAAGGATGGATTGATAATTTTGACAGAAGACTCCTTTTCTATAGCAAGTGTTCATAAGAATGTTTTATGAAAAATTCATGTTCAAAAACTCTCACACTTAGCCTCCCACAGAGTAAATTTTGCATATATTTTAAAAACCGTTTAAGTTCTGCCCTGGCTGGTGTGGCTCAGTGGCTTGGGCATTGTCCTGCAAGCTGAAGGGTCACCAGTTCAATTCTCAGTCAGGGCACATGCCTGGGTTGCAGGTCAGGCCCCCGGCGGAGGGTGAGTGAGAGGCAAACGATGGATGATTCTCTTCCTTTCTTCCTTCCTTCCTTCCCCTCTCTAAAAATAAATAAATAAAATCTTTTAAAAACCAGTTTAAGTTCTTCCTCACATGATTTTCCATATTCTCCTAGGCTCCAAAGCTCTTTCTTCTGAGAGATTTCCCCGATTTGCACTGCCCAACTCTGCACATAGCAATTTATGTCACAGGCTACTCAAATGTCTACATTCCCATGTTTGTTAACCCCACCTTTGCTGTTTTAAGTTTTTCCTTTCATTCCTAATACTTTCATAGCCTTTGGTTTTGACAAATAATTTAATAAACAGTACAGTATAGTGAGAAGCCATGTAGTTATTAAATATCCATGTGGTGGGTATTTGTTGGTTGCCTGCTCAGTATCCTGTCCCTTCCTCCTGACTATATTACTCTATTTTCTATAAGGAACTTCAAAATTTCTTGATGTTCATCCAGGTTTTTGGATAGAACCGACCCTCTACTCCAGAGGCGGTAAATTAGCATATTCTTTCCTCCTGGTCTCAGTGATTCCTTAAGCAATGGATGTATAACCCAATCGAAGCTAATTTGATGGAAGGAGGTATTTGTTAGGGCTCCTCCCACTTCTGTATGGGCCGCTAGAAATGATTCAGTCTTTCCTGCTGCATACGAGAAAGGTACTAGGCGGTGAACAAAATCTCAAACCTCTAGCCTCTGGAGCATACATTCTAGTAGGAAGAAGCAGGCAGTAAACAAAATATATTAGATGGTGTTCAGAGCCAAGGAGAAAAACAAAAAACAAACAAAAACGGAAAAGACTTAGAGAGGCGATAGGAGGCAAGATCTGCATAGAACTTTGCAGACCATTATGAAGACTTCAGCTTTTACTCTGAATGAGACGAAGAACCATGGGGGTTTTAAGCAGCGTGACATGGTATGACTTCAACTGTAATAGGACACTCTGGCTGCTGTGTTGCAAGGCGGAAAGGGTGGAAGCAGGGAGACTTCTTGTGACAGCTATGAGGCTTTAGGATATTAAAATATTGGTTCCAATTTGTCACTCTTCTTAATAGAATTAAATCTAGAGAGAGAAAGGGAGGCATGTGCCCACAGGCATTGTGGGTACAGCTCTTGGCACATGGAGTTGACTGGAGTCAAACACATAGAAAACTCACAAAGTTTTAAAGAAAAGTCTATGGGTGAAAGCATTACCAGCAACTAAAAGAGACCAAGGAAGTGCAAGATGTAAAGAGACCTTTGGGCTCTCAATTTCCTGAAGGCAGGAATCAGATTGAGAAAGTCACTTACTTGCCAGGAAGGCCAGATTATCCAATGCCCTTTCCAAATGACTAAGGAAGATGAAGGAAAAAATAACTTTCTAGACTGTAGACCTAAGAGCTATGGAGAACAGACTGGAAAGTTACTAATAGGGAGGAGAACCAATGCCTAACCACGGAACGTCATCTCCCCCCACAAACAGAAAAACTTGACAATCTTTGCTCAGTAAGATTTAATAATTGTATGAACTGGTAACGGCTATTTGCTTCCATTATCCCCCTTTTTGAATGAGAGGGTTGTTGTTGAGTTGTTGTTGTTGTTGTGTGTGTGTGTGTGTGTTTGTGTGTGGCTGTATTGTCCCTGTCCATCATTTATTATGTGTTATGTTATGTGTTGGGTGTATGAGAAGATACTTGCTCTTGTAATTTGTGGGTCTCTACATTAAGAACAGCCATACCTGGACCTAATGTAGACCCTGAATTTCAAGGATTTGATGGGACTTTTTAGGGGTCTTGAGATAGAAGCGAATGTATTTTGCATGTGACAAGGATGTGAATAACTATAACCAAGAGAGCGGACTGTGGTCAACTGAGGATTTGAGGGGTAATATCAGGAGCAGTAACATGTTTTGGGCATGTGAAGTCTGAGTTGCCTAGACATCCAAATAGGAATGTTAAATAGGCAGTTAAATACACGAGTTTGGAGGTGGGGTGGAGAAAGGTCCAACGTACACAAGTACACATGTGGGAGTAACCAGTATGTAGATGGCTTTTAAAGCCATGAGATTGCATGAGATCAACAACTTAAGTGTGATCACTTGAAAAGGGTTCCAAGGACTGAGCCTGGGGTCACTTTTTCATTGAGTGGCTGAGGAGCTGAAGAGTTGTCAGCAAAGGAGATTGAGAAGGAGCAGCCAGAGAGAGCAGATGAAAAGCAGCAGTGCTCATAAAGTGTTATTCCTATGTGTTGTTATAACACCACATTCATTCCTCCCTACCTTCTTCTCTTTCTCTTCCTCCCTCACCAAAAACATCATCACTGCCACTAGATCATTAGGGGTATGCGTGTGCATGTGTGTGTGTACTGGAAAGCACAGAGTTAATCACTTTACATGTATAACAGAATTATTGTAAAAGTTAACTGGTACCCCCCACACTATATACTCACTAGGGGGGAACAGTCTGTATCCTTCCGGTCTGCTTTTCAGGACTGAGAAGCTAAGTCTTTGCATCAGTTCTGGGTCAATGCCTTTGAGGAGAAAGGGGTTGGAAGCTGGCGCTGTGAATACAATTGGGAATAAGCAGCTGGAATCCTGGAAGAGAGCTCATTTTTTTTTTCTCCAAAGCTCGGGAAGGGGGCTTAAGGATGGGAGGAAGGGGTCCGATGGCTATTAGAGACTTGTATTTAGCTGGCAAGCAGCTCTCTCGTGCCTGTAGGACCCTGGCTGGGGGATGGCTGTCCAACGGTGAGTGGAGATTAGAGAATGAACGCCACACTCTTGAAAGCATCGGTGTGAGTCACCTGTATTTCAGTGGCGACCACTTGGGGAAACTGCTGCTGGGGAGCTGACAAGGGCTCAGTGACCAGGAAGGGATACGGGGCACCTGGTGTAATGCTGCTTTGCAGAAAGACAAAGTCTGAGCTTAAGGCAGAGATCTAAGAGTTTGCCGGAGACCACTTGTTGTACATAAACTATGGCTGGTTTTAGAAGCTCCTCAAAACCAAGCCACCCAGACATGTTTTTGAGCTTTAGAGGACAATGGTTGTATGGCTGTGAACTAAGAGAGGTGTAATGCTAGAACCAAAGCCTGAGGCATCCAGTGTACTGCAGACAGGAATCTGGACCAGCCAGGGTCTGCTGTCAGTCTGCTGGACTGGGGGGCATCATTGTGGTAGAAGGCAATGGCATTAAATGGTAAGAATCTACTTTCTCTCCATTTTCTTTTGGGAAGGGAACTGCATCTTTTGGTGTAAGACATGAACCTTGCTGTTTCTTGAATACTCAAGTGTTGGGAGGCCTCAAAAAGGAGAGACTGAACTTTCTAAAAATTAGGTACTAGAGCTTGAATGGCTCACTGAAAAAAGTCTGTGAGTTTGTGATGAAGGTATTACTATTCTTACATTAAAGAAATGTGAGAAGTTTTAGCTGAAGAAGAGTATACTTGTTTTGATGATATTATCAAAGCTTTGGGTTTTTTCAAATATATTAGTCTTATTCTGTGTCATTCTGGAGAGCAAGACAATAAAAAACTGCCAGATGCATAAACGTAAGAACAGATACTCACTACTATACCCCAGCACGTGAATTCTGCTCAATACATTTTTCAGTAAATGATAGAATGCAGGCATGACAAATGAAAACTTACAAGGAGGCAGATTTTTGACTCAGCTCATCTAATAATTCATTATTCTAAAATTAAATGGACTACCCTTTCCCTTCCCTTGAAAGGCAGGGAAATTCTCTATCACTAGGAGTGAAATGGGAGCTAAAAGACCATTTTTCAAGTATGTGATAGAATGTGGTCATCAGATAATGGTCAGACCACATAACCTCTGAGATCCCTGAAAACTCAAGATTAGAGGAAAACTATACCTTTAATCCAAGGGTCTCTGTGCACAGACTCAGGAGAGGTATAAATAGGACTTACGATCTCAGAGGCATCTTCAAGAAGCATGTGTTCAATGGCATGTTTCTTAAACAAATGCTCATGACAGATTTTCACAACAGCAACAAATGTTATTTCACTACATTGAATCTCCTTACTAAGAACAAAAATGACAGTCACAACAAGGTTGATGGATTTGAATTATCTTTTCATTCCTTTTTGGGGGCAAACCCAGTCTCCTCAGTTGTTGTCCTGTGTTTCCTCTTCTTGAAGATCCTCATGTTTCATTTTCTTCAACCCCTCTCTGGCTAAGTGTCCTCGGAAGACTGCTTGGATTTTGACAGCAGCATTCTCCTCTTTTTCCTTATCTTCTTCAGAAAATTCCTTCATGGAAAGAAGATAGAGAGACTTTGTAAACATCCCGTACAGTATACTGATGCCATAAAAAAAATAGTGCATAATTTTAATCAACTTAGGGATGTGATAATCGAGATCTGTTGCTTCCCAAAGGAATTTTATACATTGTCATGTTGTCTATGTACCAAATGGTAAATGCCAAAAAGTAGGCATTTTGTTTTGTCATTCTTTAATATGTCTCTGCAATAAATCATCATTGCCAACTTTTCCCCTCCAAAACAGTTCCTATTTCAGCCCTGGCCAGGTAGTTCAGTTGGTTATAGTGTCGTCCCAATATGCTAAGGCTGCAGGTTCGATGCCCAGTCAGGGCATGTAAAAGAATCAACCAGTGAATCAACAACAGGTTGATGTTTCTCTCTCTTTCAAGTCAGTGAATAAAAATTAAAAAAACAAAATAGCTTGTATTTAACACTTCCCTGAGCAATAAGATTTTTGGGGGGTGGAGAATAAGTAAGAATCCCTGAAGCATGGTAAAAATGATGAGAAGAATAGCAAATGTGCTGTTTCAAAATAATCATGATTACATAAAGTGAATCAAAGTGTTAACTTCTTAATTTCTCAATAACTAGCTAACCTAAAGCACACATTTAAAGAGGAGTGCCAGAGAGAAGTCTACTTAGTCCAGTAATGTCAGTTTTAACATGATTGGTTTAAGTTTTGTATCTAGCTTCCTTTTTTGTTCTTTAAATTTAGGTATAATTTACAGAGAGTGAAATGCATAGATAGTAAGTATAAAATTCAATAGGCATATAGCTTTTAATATTTTAAACTTTAAAGTGATACATATACATTTAAAAACTTAAATATCACTGGTAGTGGAAGTTTCCCTCCCCCTTCCCAAATCCTGCTCCTAAGGGGTGACTATTGTGGTTGAGTGTATATATTTTTCCAAAATTTCTGAATAGACAAAGTATTCATATGGGTACATACATGCCTTTTTATTTTAACAATGAGCTGATGCTATTCACAATGTTCTGTTGCTACTTTTTCCATCTAACAACATATCTTGGTTCTCATGATCTATGTTATTTCTC
The DNA here is from genome assembly GCA_004026545.1 of Mormoops blainvillei. Taxonomy (NCBI): domain Eukaryota; kingdom Metazoa; phylum Chordata; class Mammalia; order Chiroptera; family Mormoopidae; genus Mormoops; species Mormoops blainvillei. Next base: position 66,985 of record PVJD01004535.1, read on the forward strand.
AGTATATAACACTGCCCATTCCTTTTTTTTTTCATGACACCATTGTATTACATTGTATTGTCAGACTTCGATTTATTTACTCAGCCATCTGAGTTGTTTCCCACCCTTCTCGCCCTATTACAATAATGAGGCAAAGCTCACTCTTAAACTTTCAAATATAAAGAAAATGGTATAAAATCCTCTGACGTGATGGTCCAATATGGGTAAATATTATTCTGAAGTTGTGAATCATTGGGCTCTCAACTCATACTCATGAACACCTGTGTAAGGGCCCCTATTAAAGATGAAAGGAAACAATACTCCCCTCTCTTCCCTGATCTCCTACTGTATCTTATGTTAGGCTGAATGAATTGTACTGATACAATTCTGGAATAATTTATAAAGGTTATGGGGAAAAGTTATGCCCCACTGGGTAGGAAGTAAGGTGTTCCTTGAGGGGGATGTCCATTTTGGGTGTCGATTACTGGATAACTAACTGGGACATGAAAAGGAACTCAAAAGTTTGGTCCTCAATATTGTGGAGAGTAAGTTTTTCTCACTAGGCTTGGTCCTCTTGAGTCCAGACTATGAAAAATATAGTCATATGCTGAGAAATGCTTAAAAACTGGCTCTCCAGAAAAGTCCTGATTTATAGTATTTGTCGTGGTCTTAACATTCCTTCTATGACTGATTTCAAGCTGCCACAGTGACATTACTGAGCACAGGGCTGTGTAGAGATGTACTCAATCCTCTCCCGAAAGCTGCAAGCCACTCCAGCACATGGAATACAGAGTTCGGACAGGCAACTGCCCAGGTCTTTACTCCTGAGATGCAGGCTGTCGGGCAGGAAGTCGTTTTTGTAGAGGGCAATGCATGCAAGGGGAGTAAGGCACATCGTGTGAAGCCTTTTCATTTGATTGTACGTGATCCCCGTGAGTTTCCTTTTGTTCTCTCTGGACCTTGGTCACTGTGTGGTGACAGCAGCATCAATTAGTGACAAGCTCCCAAATGGGAAAGTGAACCTGAAGGATCAAGAATGGGGCTGGCGAGTTCTGTCTGTTCTTCCCCTTGAGGAGGTTTTTCCATCTATTGACAATCTTGGGAAATAAGATCATATTTTTAAGGGGAAATGAGTTTTCCTTCATAGGTGGCATGGCCACAAATAATCCACCAGTTAGTTTATCACTGATGTGAGTTTTCTAGAAAGCAAAATAATAATTTTAACACATGGATAACAAACTAGATTCATATTTAGAGTGTAATTTTAGATTCAGTAATATTCTTTCTAGAAATCCAACAGTACATGGAAAATATAACTTACCACGTCTGTGACTGGTGTCTCCTCCTTCACAGATGTCTGAGACTTTTCTTTCTCAGGTGGTTCTTGCTCCTGGAGAGAAGGGGAGGACCAAACAGGCAACATTTCCAAAATAGTTAAGTCTTGGAGCAAACTGCTTAAAGGTAACTAAATATTACTTTAAGTTATTGAGAAGTGGAAATTAAAAAATACTGATTTTTTTAACAAGGAAAGTGGGTGGGAAAAGAAGAAATAAATGAAAACTCTCAAGGAAGTGTGCATAAACAAATATTAAAGACGAAGGAACTGGTAAACAAAGTGCTTACTTTTTTGCTTTTGGAATGTATGTAACATTGTTTTGTATTAAAAACAAATCATTGTCTTGTACTAAAAGTTGGTAAGATGCTGTAATGAATCTTGAACAAGGTATAAAGAAGAGGTGCCAATATTTTCTAAAATAGAAATGAAATAAATGCCATTGTGTTTTATAGAGTGAAATCAAGGTGATTTTTTAATGAAGTTTGTAGATTAAAAACTAAGTTAAAAAAGTAAATTCCGTTGTGGGAGTGATTTAAACAGAAAAAGGGAAACGAGCTCTGCCTGTTTTGAGATGGTTACTGAAATCTTCCTCCCAAATGGAGACATGGCTAATTCACAACTTAGAGGAAGAGCTTCCTTAATCCATGAAACAGAAAGGACATATAAGCTAATCAAATAAAGTCTTTAAAATTCAAAAGAGAAGAAACAGCTGATATCACACAAATATTTTAAAATTTTCAACATTTTTCCATTGATTTCAGTAAAGCATGAACACAGAGAATCCAGTTGAATGGAAATAAACAGAACTTCCCCCCTTATCTGGCAGGCACAAATGGGTGGAAATTCACTTTTAAACTCATGGAATAAGTGACAGATATTTCCCCAGGAAATTCCCCAAATCTACTGTGGAACACTATCAAAAATTGAACTTTGTTAATTCTTTTTAACTCAGATATCTTCAGGTGCTTTGTGGCTAACGCTTTTATCACAGTGGTCTAGAGTAGTGCTTTCTTAGAATTAATGTCCCTACACTTTCCTTTGGGGATCTTGTTAAAAATTAACTTCTGATCTGTAGACCTGGGGTGGGGCCTGAGATGGAATTTCTACCAAGCTCCCACTTGATGCCAATGATGCTGGCATTTCTCAGCCAGTATTCCTTATCTGGGCCACAAAAGAGAATATTTTGACTATTTTCTCAATTTTCTGAAGGATGATACATAACTAGAAACATTCTAGATACAAAGGAGAGACACTGATTCCTTACATGCAAAGGGTGCCTTCCACTTAGGGCTTAATTATTAATAATTACCACCAAGGTGAGGAACCTTGGTTGGGAAGGACTGGTTCTAAGGGTGCAACCAGAGGGGAGGCAGGTTCAGTGTCTGCACAGATTACCTTTGCAAAGAAAACTCTATCTACCGTTACCGCCTTTAATGCTACTCGGTTTTCTGTAAAACGTCGATGATAACAAAACAGGTGAGTAATGTTTTATTTTATGAAATATCACTCATTAATTCAACAAATATTTATTACCTGCTACCGCTAAGCACTGAATGTCCAATAAAACTTGAAGAATAATTATTCTATAACTTTCCATCACATTCTTCCTGTTCATCATCTTAAATTTAAACTGTATCTGTATGCAATTCAGATACTTTAGAAAAGAATTTCTCATCAGAAAGAACATTACAATGAAAGCTTTAATAAGATATTTATGATGCCTCTCACAATTTTCATGATTCTTGGGAGATCTCAATAATCTCTGTTTTGGAGACAGGGAGAAGAAATAACCAAATCCATTCATTTCATAGGACCATACCTTGAATGCTTGGTTGTTGTAGAAGCGGTCATCTATCTTAGCCCCCCATTCTGCTGGATCAAAGTTGGTTTCTAAATAATAAAAATATACTAATTTTAGACCTATTCTGAGTTCATTAAAGCAAATCTAGAATAACACAAAACAGGTTTTTTTCCAAATCCCAGGTTCATTACTGCTAGTTGAGAATCTTATTGCTGTGGAACATAGCCTTGCGCTGCACATCTCACCAGTGATCATTAAATAGATACCGATGAATTAAACATTGGATGAGCCATTGGGTATATTTAGAAAGGCAGTAAAAAAATGTAAGTGCTGCCTTCATAAAATTTATAACAAAATGGGGGAGAGAGAACAAATGCCAATATTTAAATATAAGTATAGAAACTTATAAGCATAAATTAGTAAACACAGGAAAATGTATAAAAATAAATGCTAAATAGTAAGAAAGTTTGGAAAAGTGAAGGATGGGAACATTTTTTAAAGTCGAGGCATATTGTATAGGAAGTTGACATAGAAAGAAGTATTTATACTTACACAAAATTTTTCTTTAACTTCTAACTGTGAAGAATTTCAAACTCAGTAGAGAATAACGTAACAAATTCCCATGTGCATATTACTCAGATTCAACAATTATAAACTTATAATTTATCTTACTTTATCTGAAACTTCACTCACTTTTCTGCTCTTTCTTCTATTTTCAGGCCAATCCTAGGCATATTACTTTATCTACAAATATTTCAGTATGCTTCTCTAGGATATAAAGCCACAATACCATTATCATACCTAAAAATACTAACAATAATTCTTTAGTATCATCAACTACCCAAATTTCCCTCATTGTCTAATAATATTTTTATTATTTTTACTGTTGATGACCCAAACAGTGGGTACACACAGCCTTTTATTATGTCTTTTATATATCTTTTCATTGAAACCTCCCTGCTTCCCACCCCATATTTTCTCCTTGCAATTTATTTGTTGATAAAATTTGGTCATTTTTCTTTGGAGTTTTCCATAGTTTAGATATTTTTTATTCCATTCCCATGATGACTTTTTAAAAAAAGATTTAATTTATTTATTTTTAGAGAGGGGGAAGGGAAAGAGAGGGAGAGAAACATCAGTGTGTGGTTGCCTCCCACATGCCCCCTACTGGGGACCTGGCCCACAATCCAGGCATGTGCCCTGAATGGGAATCAAACCCGCAACCCTTCGCTTTGCAGCCCCCAGTGCTCAATCCACTGAGCCACACCAGCCAGGGCTGATGGTGCAGTGTAATTCTGTCAGGAGGTATATAATACCTGGTGGCCTCTTTTTACATTTCCTATAGGCCCACTGATCATGATGATTGCTTAGATAATTTCTTTAGGTGTTACATAATGGTAGTGTTCTAATTTTATCACTACTTCATTTCTGGAGCACTCAATGAAGAAAAATGTTCCCTCGTCAACTATGGTTACCTCGAAATTCAGTTCTTACAGAAAAGGTTGGTTAAAGGCTTGATTCTTTCCCTTTCTTTACCAGTTTTCAGAATAATCAGTTGGTTCCTTAAGATCCTTTCCAGAAGCTGCTGCTGCTTCTTTTTAATCATCATGAACTCATGAATATTTAATAAATTGGATGAATTTTAACCCATTGTATTTCTTAATCTAATTGATGCTCTGCTCTGTCAAAAAAGTGGCCAGCAGGGGCTTATTCGGGTGCTCCGATGCTCTTGACTCCTTTGGAAACAACTCTAGTAATCTTTGATGGTTTCCTTATTTTCTGGTATGGCAAGATGTTCAGGGTCATCTTTGTATTTCTTGCCCAGTTCAAGGAATTACCTAGTTCTCCAAGAAGCCGGGTGCTCACTGGTACTGTGTTGGTCTTTGTTTTGAGGCCTGAAAATGTATAGAGCCCTGTCCAGGTAGCTCAGTTGGTTAGAGTGTTGTCCCAATATGCCAAGGTTGCAGGTTTGATCCCCAGTCAGGGCACATACAAGAATCAATGAATGAGTGCATCAATAAGCGGAACAACAAATCTGTGTTTCTTTTTTTCCCTTCCTCTCTCTCTAAAAAAACAGTAACAAAAAGTTATTTTTAAAAAAGCAACCAATGAATGCACAAATCAATGTTTCTAAAATCAATAAAAAATGTACAGAGCTAGAAAATAATTCTTTTATTTTTAAAGAGAAAATACATCATGAAGCCAAACTGATATTTTTCAATTCAAATTTAGGATTACACGATTTTATTAACTGTTTTTATATGTGTAAGTCATTTTTCTTACACTAAACATCTTATTCTTAATTACTTATTCCTAATTCCTAAATAAGGAGAGTTACTTATTTGTTATGTCCTATAATTTATAAACAATAATTACAGAATAACTATATTATAATATTAACAGTAATTGCTAAAAATAATGTAAGATTTTTTTCATTTTGTTTTTAGGCTATATCCATCAGGGATGTACAGTCAAATTACTTTGTCATAAAGTCACTTGAAATCATTCGAATTTGTGTGGTTATGCTACCCATTCAATACTATTTAGATTTGTCTGTTGTATTTGGCTTCTAAATTTAAGAAATTGTTTAACAATGTTTAAATTTCATTCTATCTTATAACTATGTTAATGTTTATGATTTTGAATTCAAGATATATTCAGAGGCATCTAGCATCTATTCTGCTTCCTCCACTCTGTTCCTTCTGCCCCAAGAAGTAAATATTATTTTTTAAAAATTATCCCTCCATTAAAAAATATAAATGAACATTATGTATTCATAGCAATACCCCTTGATTAGGCAATTAGTAACATACTAAACATACTTTTTCCACCTTACTTTTTTCACTTAGTATATCTTGAAGATCACTCCATAGCATCATATAGAGATCTTCCTCATTCTGTTTTTTTAACTGTATAATATTCCATTGTGTGGATGTACTCTAGTTTATTCAATAAATCCCTATTATGGATATTAGGGATTATGGATATTAGGGATTATAACCCTATTATGGGTTACTTCTTCAAGTAACAATGCAATGAAAAGTGAAGTAGTAGAATTTCTGGGTCAAAGGTTATATATAAATATATATATATATAAAAAAAAATAAAATTTTGGTAGATATTGTCATTTTCCCCTCCTTGCAATTGTAGCACTTTATACCTCCCCCAGCACTATATATATAAGTGCTCATTTCCCTCCAGCCCCAACTGAAATAAAGTGGCAAGCTTTTGGCTTTTTGCCAATCTGATGATGGGGCTGGTGGTGGTTAGTGGTGGTACCTCAGTGTAGTTTTGATATGGGCTTCTATTATTATGGGTTAGTTTGAGTATGTTTTAATAGGTTAAGGGTCATTTGTATTTATTTTTGTGGAATTTTGGGCTCATATCACTTGTGTATTTTTTTTTTAATATCGCATTGTTGGTTTCTTTCTTTGCTGTTTTTACAAGCTCTTCATTTATTAGGTAAATCAACCAGTTGTGATATTAATTGCAAACTTTTTTCCTCAGTTCGTCATGTGTAGTTTTATTTTCCGTACATTTTGTCATGTAATATTGTCAATTTCATCCATCTTTTCCCTGATTGCTCTTGAATTTTTAAAGTAATTATAGCAACTTAGCTAGCAATTTTTTTCCTTCTTAAGTTACAGAGAAATTTATCCATATTTTCTTCTAATGTTTGTATGGTTTCATTTTTTTAAATATTTAAAGCGTTGATCGATTTGGAAGTTGTCCTGGTGTATCATGTAAGGAATAGATCAAATTTTATCTTTTTCCACTTTATTACATCATTTAGTAAAAAGCCCACCCTTTCCTTAGTGATTTTGAGATACCACTTATTTCACTTACCAACATGTTTCCTGTCACAAAAATCAAACTTAAGGCTAGTAATTACCTATGAGGAATGCTGGTAAGGAAATTCTTGCATTGTGTGAGAGACTGGCCCAGAGGATTTTATTCTTCCCTTTCGGAGAGACTAAATTCTAATACTTGTACCAGTTGAATAACTCACCTTTGGTTTATAGGAGTGAAAATGCGTATGATGCGTTAAATTTTTTCCAATAGTTTTACCCATTTTTTTTTAGAGAGCTAGTATACTGATACTATTATTCTGAATCACCAATTGCTTTAATTAGCATGATCCAGTAACAGTGACTCAAATGTTTTTGTAATGAGATGTTTCTGAGGTCTAAAATTAAACAAATGACTGAAGACATTTTACTCATGAAATTTGTAAAATAAAGTTAAAATAACAAAATTAAATTAATGTTCATTACAATTCACCTCTTACCCTAAAGGATTTCTCTTAATAGCTTTCTAGTGGCACTTAAGTTTCAGATTGTAGAACAATGACTGGATAAGGAAAAGATCAGCAACATGCAGGAAACCGGCAGGGATTTTGAGCTCTGCCAGGGCACAGCAAAAAAGACAAGCAATGGAGAGCTATGCAATGTGTATGGGAGTTGTTTCAATTCAGGTCTTGTGTAGGTTTTCTCCCTCTAAAATGATTTAAAGTGGAATGTTTACTTCTTTGTGGCTACTTCTAAACACCTTTACCATTCTGTTGGAATACTGTAATCAAAAGTAATGATAAGGGCTGGGGGATACGTGGAGGTGTGTAAAGAGGGGGATGGGGACAGAAAGAGACTTTGCTTGGGGCGATGGGCACACAGCGCAGTATGCAGATGATGTTTTGAGTTGTACACTTGGAACCTGCATAGTTTTGTGATCCAGTGTTACTCCAGTAAATTCAATAAAAATAAATAATAAACAAACAAATAAATAAAGCACATTGAGATTTCCATAACCCCCTAAAAATAATGATAAAAGCATATATTAAAATGGCTGCTCTAGTTACAAGTTTTTAAATAGAAATTTATAGCTGTAATAATTCCCATTTTGACCATTAGGTCAGGTCTAGATAGTCATGAACATTCAAGGCTGGAAATTTGAAAATTTTATTTATGGAAGTGAAGACAGTGCTTTGGCCCTCAACTACAGAATTACTGTTAGCCTGAATCTTAGTCTCTGGGCAGGATCGGGCCTTGGAAGTATAGAAGAATATAAACTGCCTTCTCAAGCTGGAAGTTCACTTTTCAAAGAAGTTTTTCCCTATGCCTTTCTTGTAGAACAGTTTCATATCCCTCAGCAAATACCAATTTATTTAATCTAAGGAGTGTAGAATTATTTTTTTACAACACTTATAATACTTTAAAGTAAAAAAGATAAAAAATGTAAAGAAAACCACAAATTCTCCTCCCATTAAGAAGGGACAGTCGACTGCACCGGATGCTTGGGAGCAGCCTGTTGGAAAACGTAGTGCTATACTGTATGGGCTCTGAGGTCACCTTCCGCCCAGCGTGTCCATGAGAAACACCACCAAGAAGTGCTGGGTAATAAACTGGTAATCTTCAATAATGTGAAGTAATGCAATTTACGAGAGCCTGCCAAAAAGGCGCATGCTGTTTCAAAAAGCAAGAACTGCTACGTGATGCTACCTGCATTGTAAAGGCTGTTTGTGGAATAGCGATGGACTTGAGCAGGTTTCACCATAACCAAGTGCTTCGTCTCTTATTTATTTATTTCAAAAATCCCTATTTTTAAAAAGCTTACTCTCTCTTCTCTCTAGAAGATTCTCAAAATATGCTGCGGCAAAAGATGGTATATTGTCTGGTTGTTCCCTCAGAATCTCACGTGTCAGCCCTTCAAGAAGATTCCCAAATCCTTGTGGAATTCGGTAGTGGGTGTTGGAGAATGGAATCGACATCTTCTTGGAAGGAACTGCCTATTGTACCTAGAGATGTATTAAAGAGCACTGTCTTTAAATTTGTCTGATTTTACTTCTATAATCACGACTATGGCAACACATTATTTCTGAGTACCAAATTTCCTGGACCTAAATATTTTTTTCCCAACACAACGCCAGTCCATCCATTTGTTCTGAAGAGTTTTGAATTCTCCATTATTAACCAGAATATTACAAATACAGGTCTATTTAATATGTCAAGTCATTCTTTTAATTACGAAAACAACAGATTTTCCACTATAACATTAGTACTTTTTCTTTCTATCCCAGTATCTTTCTATATTTAAAAGGTAAGGGTTATTTTTACTATCTCACAGAGATTTAGAGAGAATGGCTGTCAAAACATCAACATCAATTGCCAAGAAGACCTGATTTAGGGTCTAAAATTAAAGAAAAAAAAGTCAGAACTGGTCCTGGTTCTAGAAATTACTCCAATTTGTTAAGTTTCACACTTTTGAAGCGCGACTTACAATGCCTTAAAACACCTACACATTCTGGAAGGGGCAGCAGGCGCGACAGGACGGGCGGGGGTGGGGCAGTCCTAATTTTGCAATTCCAGCCTCCAAAGTCTTGGGATTCTTATTTTTCCGGTTTTGTCTCGACCAGGTCTTGTCTTCCTGTCTTGCAACACAAAGGCTACCTGGGCTGCAGGCTACGCAAAATACACTGGGGGCCCTGGCCTATTGTGAGATTCAACGCCAAACAGGGGGACTATATGGTTTCATGAGGCCTAATCTATGGAGGTAATTGTTTTTTCCCTTTTTTGACGGCACAGAAGATGAGGTATTAGGTCCTTTTCCGGTAGTGAAAAGGACTGGTGAGACCCTGAGCGGATCTGAGGAGCGAAGGCGGTGGGAGGGCGCGGGACATCTAGGGACGGGGACTTCAGAAGGGGGTGCCTGGGCTCCCCGTCTGCCCCAGGGTTCCGTGAATGTGTGTCGGGGACGCTGGGAGAATTACGAGGCGAAGGGAAAGTACGAGGTCTCGGTTTCGGGCAGAAAGCGCGATCAACCGCCTCACCTCTTGGTTATCCCAGAGCTGGTGCTGATGGTTCTAGTTTTTTCTCGTTGCTGAGGAACCGTTTATTGACTCCACTACGGCGGCCGAGAAGGGGACAGGCACGGCCCCGCGGCACGCCGCAGGCCGGTTCGCGGACCGCTCGGCCTGGACGGGTGGAGCCAGGCCTGCCCCGCCCTACGGCCTCGCCCCACCCAGCCCTGGCCCCGCCCCCGCCCCGCCTTGGCTCCGCCTCTGCGTCCGGAGGTCCGGGCCCGGAGGCGGCCTCAACAAGCATGTTCGTGCCGGGGTTTGTATTGGGGCTGTTGCTACCCTCAATCCTGCCGGCCTGCTCCAGGGCAGGTGAGGCGGCCCAGCTTGACCCGACCTCCCCCCACCCCAACCCCCCGGCCCGGCCCCGCCAGGCAGCCAGCTTACGCGGAGTCCGACATCCGGCTTGCTCGGACACCGCCCCTGCCCCGCATCCGCAGCTCCTCTCAAGATCGGGGAGGGCTTCTCCAACCCAGGCCTGGACTGCTGCTTCCCTTGGTCTAGAGCTCCCTCCCGCCCTTCCGCTTCCTCCCGCCAGTCCACGGCCGTTAGGATGCAGTGCGTCGGGCAGATGCAGAGTTGGGTTTGTCTGAGCGAGGAGGCCCGCGGGGTCTTTGAATCACTGCTGCGGAGCTTGAAGAGGAGGGTCAGAGCCAGTTAGGTAATATTTGGAAACAGGTGCCTGAATCATCCAAAACATTTCAGTGCTGCCCCCTCAGTGGTACGCTGGGGGAGGGTTTGCTTCAGGGAAGGAATTAAATCTTACTAGTTTAATTGGGCTCAGAAGTGCAACCCCCTCACTAGCTCAGAATATTTCAGGCTCAACTTGGGTTTCTGGTGCAGCTTACAGATCTTGGTGGTGGGATAGTATGTGTGGCACTGGGGAGGAGGATGACACACTGACTATTGTCCAAGCCTGCTCCTGTCATTTGACTATATAAAGCTGGGCACTGGGTCACAACAATGGAAAAAGCAGAAACTCTGTCCACTAATGCAAAGTTAAAGGGATAATGCAGGACCTAGTTTTTCCTTCAAACACTCAAATAGTGGACCACAAAGATCCCTATTAAGAAATGAAAGTTGCGTTGGGAGGCGGTTGGAGTGCAGAAAAATGACGGCTGCTGTGCATAAGAATCCAGTAAGTACCCAGATGAGACAAACTGCAGCCCGTAAGTGGTTTTTCTGGGTTTAAACAAAGTGTGATCTTTTTCTCTCTCGCCTCCTCACATGGTGACATATGAGTCCAGCATATGAGGTCAGGAGAAGATAAAGAGAAGAACAGGGCCATTATTTTATTAGTTTTCTCTGTTAAAGGCGGATTTGATATCAGTATTTGGCAGTCACTGTGCTGAACACCCTGCAGATATTAAGTTTCTTTGGCCAGAAACTTAATATCTTCACGGTGTTCAGCACAGTGCCTGCCCCAAGTAAGCCATCAGTAGAATGTAAGCTCCCTGCTGGCAAGGATTTTGTGGGGGGTTTTTCCCCCAGGGTTTCACATGGTGCCGGGCACATAGTAGGCATCAAGAAATATTTGTTGAGTTAACTAATAAATATGCCAGCTATTTTAAAAAGTTAATTAATCTACTTGGGTCTTAGTCCGTTGATCAGTAAATAACATGATCATATCCGAGGGTGTGAAAGATCCTTTCTACCTCTAAAATTCTTTGATTCGGCCCAGAGCCATGCACAAAGAGGTTCAGTAAATGTATGTGGGAGAAGACAGACTGATTTGGGAAGGCGTTTCCCCCGGCCTCAAGGATGGTGGCTGCACACCACTAGAACCCTCCATTTGCACTGGCTCAAATGCCGGTGGCAGCCAGCTTTCTTCACTCCATTCCCTGTTTAGGCCTTTAGTTTTCAGTTTTGCTCCATAAGAAGCACCTACCCAAGGCAAGGCCCTCCCACACACGTGCTTTTCCCCTTCCCTCCAACAGGCTGCCAAGGTGCTTATGTAATTCCCCCTAGTGTGATATTAATCTCTTAGAGCATTTTGCCCCTGGCAGCCATGCATCTCCAGCCCAGCGGGCCTTCTGGATGAACTTTGTCACGTAGGTTTCATGAGGCATCTAACTCCTAAGAGCTGAGGCTGTTTAGGGACTGGGGCTGTTATTTGAAGTGCAGGACAAATAGGCCACTGAGTCTGTGTAGGAGGCCCCATTAGCTGTGTGCTCAGGAAAGTATAGCCTAAGGGGCCATCATCATTTGTAGCTTCTAGGGAAGAAAATGTCAACCTTGTTAGGTCTGGTTCTCTTTCCTGCCTATCATTTTTAAAAATCTTAATTGCATTAATTATTTTCTTCTAGGATTTTTTGGGTCTGTTTTGTTTAGACAAAGATGTAACCTGAGTTTTTTTCCCCTTTTAAGTTTTGATGAGGAACTCACAGATAATTTGGATAGATGCTGGTTATTAATAAAATACTTTGATATAGGCTGGATGTTAAAAATAGGGATGATCTTGTTAAAATGAGTTCTTATTCAGTCTTGTTAGTGACTCTAGAATAGAATTCACAGTTTTGAGTGCTCTTCCTCTTGTTCGTTATGCATAATTTAGCTTGTGAAATGGGTAAAATGGTGACAGGAGACCTTTGTTCAGACAGTTTGACTTTCTAACTTGGCACTGACCTTATTTTTTGCATCTTGATTTATCTGAATTTACCTTAGAAGGAAGCAGACTTGTCACAGATATTCATACATGCTTATTTAGAATTTTCAGTGGGTTGTCAAAAAACCACAATAAGGGGAATTATTTGAGGGAAGTTCACACTGGTAGGGTGAAAAGGGGGGGGAAAGATTAGAGAGGGCTTTGTTGGAGAGAGGCAGGCTTCTTAATTCCTGGTTACTCAGGAGTGGGAGTGGTAAAGGAAAGGAGGGGAAGGAAGGAAGCGGTTTACTTTTCTCATAAACACCGTCTGTAGGGTGCATAAAAGGAGCATTTTAGTGATTTGGGAAGCGAGAGTGAAGCATTGGGGCCGAGCCTGACAGCAAAGGCAGATCGAGGGCTCTGAAGGGGAAGAGGTCTGTAGTACACTGGTTGCCCTCGGCTTTCAGAGTTTTCCTTATTGGTCTTGTATTGTGATGCATGTTGTTGGCAACTGTTCTTGTTTTGTTGCTTCCCTAATTAGGAGGAGTAATATCTAGTTTTAGAAGATTAAAAGTACAGAGTATTTTCAAATTCTCTTGTGTAAAGACTGTATGTTCCTTGCTCTTTAACCAGATTCAATCAGTGATGAATCTTCCTAGTGATGTTCTTCTGTTTGCCGAATTTCTAGCTGCTGATTTTCGATTTGCTTCATACATCCATGATTACATGGTGCTGCAGAAGGAGCCTGCAGGGGCAGTGATTTGGGGCTATGGCATGTCTGGAGCCACAGTGACAGTGACTCTTTGTCAAGATCAGGAAATCATCATGAAGAAAGTGACTCCTGTGAAAGGTAAGGCAGCCCCCATTCTCTGTTCAGCTTTTGTCTTCTTCTGCCACCTGCTGGACTATCTGAAAATGAAAGTTTCCTCTTCGTCTAGGGTTATCCAGCCAGCCAGCCCGCCAGCCATAAGTTGAGGGTTTACCATGTGCTGGGCACTGAGGATAGAAAGAAAACTGAGTCAAACTGCCTGTTCTCAAGGAGCTCCTAGAATAATGGGAATATAGTGTGATAACTGCCATGATGAAGGTGTACGTGGGGTGTCATGGGATATGGAAGAGAAGAGTCTACCGCAGATTGGATGATAAGAGAAAGTTTGCACAGAAGCTGTCATTTGAACTGAATCAAGCGTACAGGAGAGGTAGTATGGAGGAGTGATTACAAACCTAGGCTCTGGAATTCACTGTCTGGGTTCAGGTCTTGACTCTGTCACTTAACCTTGGCTATATTACCTCAGACATGTTATTTAATATCTCTGTGTCACAAATTATTTGCAGAGTGAGATAATAGTATTCGGGATTAGGTGGGTTTTAAATGAATTAACACATATAAAGTACTTAGAACAGTGCCTGGCACACAGTAAGTACCGAATAAATGTTAACTATTACTATTATTATTATTTTAGTCAGTCACTCTAATATTTATTGCGTGTCTGCTACGTGCCAGATACTGTGTTAGGTACTGGTGATACAGTAATGAGCAAAACAGTTGTGGTGTCTCCCCTAATGAAGCTAATAGGTTAGGCAAGGAGACAGAAAAAGAATAAGCAATTACCAGTAAGTGTGGTGCGTGCCACAGTGGGGAAGAACAAGGTGCGGCGGCAGTGCTAGTAGGGGCAGTTAACTTAGTCCTAGGTTTACCTTGAAAGATGCATAAGGCAAGCCAGGCAGAGGGAATAGCTGGGCAGAGGCATGGCAGCACTGGCGAGCTTGGGTCACTGCAGAAACGGCAAGCCGGCAGGTTTGTCTGGAACACTGGGACACATCACTGGTGGTGGATGGTGGGAGCCACAGGGTTGGAAATGTCGGGGGCTCGTTTGTCATTTTGAGGAGTGAGTACTCTCTTTTGGATGGATGAACTTTAAGCCCAAAATAACACAATCAGATTTGTATTTTAGATTACTCTGGCAGCACAATGGAAGAGTGATTGGAGATAGATCAGACTAGAAGTAGTGGGACCTGTTAGCCGGCTGTTATGATATTCAGGCAGTAGACAGGGAAGGCTTGACCCACAGTAGTTGCTGCGAGGATGGTTAAGGTGAGAATTAGCAGCCTGACCAAGGAGCTTCTGTCTCAAAGAAATAAAGGTGGCGGCAGTGGTGGTGGAGGTAGATCTATTTGTTAGGCTTTAGTTTGTATAGATGTACAAGCCTACTTCATTGGGCATCTTGCTCTGTCCTGCCCATGAAGCAAACTGAGTAAAGTGTTATTTGGAATACAGAAGGGCAGAGAAAAGAATGTTTCTCAAAGGAGACACTACAGGGTATGTTTAAAGGTTGATGTCAATTTAAATATCCATGAGGGCTCTGGGAATTTTCACCTAGACTACATCAGTTTGCTACTCTGTTTCCCTCTGTTAATATTTAACTCATCACTAGGTGCCCACAACAAAGTGGAATTTAACAACATAAAGGTTTTATCCTGGTGACTGACACTTAAGCATTGGGAAAATTAAAACCTGACAGATGATTGGGCAAATGGCCAGGCACTGGGCTTCTTCAGACCACGTCGTCAGATGATACAGGGTGATTCAGACACGAGGAATACAGTTGGGGAGAACAGCATATACCCTCTCACTCTGGCACACACGGGGATGCATAGGATAAAATGACAGGATGCCTGCCTGAGTTTGCCATCTTGATCGAGGTAAACAGATAGTGTTTACTCTAACTTAGAAAATAAAAAGTTCCTGGTTGCAGTGTTAGCATGCACACTCATTTTCTGTGCTGTACAATAAATTACCACAAACTTAGGTGCCTAAAACTTCTGCTGTCTCACAATCTCTACAGATCTGAAACCTGGCCATTGTGTGCTGAGTGCTCTTCTCAGGGTCTCCCAAGCTGAAACTCAGGCATGAGCCCAGCGGTGTTCTCACCCAGCGGCTCAACTGGGTGATGACCTACCGCCCAGTTCCGTGATCAAGATGCGGACTCGTGGCCGCATCTTGGCTGCTTCCCACCTCTGACCTCCACATGCCCTTTTGAAGGGCTCACCATATTAGGTCAGGCCTACCCAGGGTAATCTCCCTTTTTATTAACTTCAAATCAACTGATTAAGGACTTTATTATTATTTTTTTTAATTTTATTTATTCTCAGGGAAAGGGGAGGGGAGGAGGAGAGGGGGAGAAATATTATGTGTGAGTGATACATCTATTGGTTGCCTCTCTCATGCCCGCAACGCGGGGCGGGAGGGCCTGACCTGCAACTGAGGTGTATGCTCTGACTGGGACTCGAACCGGCCGCCTTGTGATTTGCAGGCTGGCACTCAATCCACTGAGCCATACCAGCCATGGCTGATTAAGGACTTTAATCACATCTGCAAAACCCTTTTATCTTTCCCATATAACATAACCTGATCATGAGAATGGCATCTTATCCCCTTTGCTGTTTTTTGTTAGAAGCAAATCACAGATTCTGCCTGCACTTGACGGGGAGGGGATTATACCAGGGTGTGACTTTTTGGGAGCCATCTTAAGGTGTGCCTGCCATCGCATGCTATAGTTTAAGTAACTTGCATAAACAATTGTATTAACAGATAAGTACTTAAGCTTTTTAAAAAACATGTATATTTGGTGGTGGCAGAGATGCACTTTGTACGGAGTAAATCCAGGTCGGAAAGGGGCAGTTTGGCCTATGAAGCTTTCTTTGCCTCCCAGCCCCTTCCACAGGTCACCGAGCCCATTTGCAGCAGGCGAGTGCCAGGGTTCTGTGTGGGAAGTGAAAAGAGTGGTTGCTTCCAGCTCTAGGTTTTTCCTTGTGGTTAGGGAAAGGTTGTGGATAATTTTCCCTTTTCTGTTCTTGGCATCTGAGATTTGGCACAACAACCTGAAAAATAATTAACATCTGATGTGAATAGCAAAAAGAAAAAAGAAAGCACTTTATGACTAATCATGTCTCTAGACAAATTATTTTGATTTTTTCCCCTTCGATTGTTTGTTCTTCCCATTTTTAGATGGCGCTTGGTGAGGGAGATGTAGAGGAAATGGAGATAGAATGTTCTTCATCTATGTCTTTGGCTGGAATGTAAAGAGAAGGGGAACAGTAAATAGGCCACCAGATACGCTGTCAGACATGAAACAACATAGCCCTAGTCAGTTTGCCAGGCTTTCTTGTCAGGGTAGCCCAGGGCAGGGGTCTGTTTGTCTTTTACACGATGGAGTTCCTGATACACTCTAGCTGTGTTATGAAGGAAGGAGATGAATATCCCTAGATAGGAGAAGAAAGAATGTGAGGAAGTAGAGACTTGAATGTGTTGAAACTCTGCAGAAACCTGGGCCTCGACTGGAAAAAGACATTACAAGATAGCAAGAGGTCAGGGCCCAGAAGAAGGAACCAGAGCAGCTGTCGCCCAGAAAGCCCAGCAGGTCAGCAGGAAGCCCGCTGGCTGGTGAAGTCCAGACCTTTTGTGGCCGGTGACTCAACTTTATTATTTGGACTCAACTTATTGGACTTGGTGGGCAAACACAGTTTCTAAAACTGTAACTTGGACTTCATCATCCTGTGGTGAGCTCCACTTTAGTCCTAAACTGAAAGGCCAAGGACCAATCAGTTCTCCTTGTGAAATACGGTGGCTTCTGCCTTTATAATCCCACCCTTGCCTTTGATCTAAGAAACAGTCTTCACAGGGGCAGTTCCCCTTCGAATATATTTGCAGAGAAATAAATCCTCATTGTTTTAAGTGGATTATTTCTGAGTAACTTTGACCATTAGTAACCTCTCTGTAATAGGTCCGATTTCCCCTGCTTTGCCTGGCAGTTAACTTTTTACTTAACGCTCATTGCTGTATCAGAGTTTATTCTATCAAGTGGAAGCAGGAACAAGCTAGAAACTATAATATGAGGACTAGAATGAAGAAAGTTCTTCCAGATCTTCAAGCGAGGTGAGAGGTTTCCTCCAAACACTTCTGGGAATACGGCTCAGGCCTTCGTGTGTAGTTCTGTCCACACCTGTAGAGAGAGCTCATCCTCCTGCTGTGGTACAATGGTATTGTCATGTTTTGCCCAAAAGTCCCCCTTCCCTTATTTGTCTTTTTATTGCTGATCAGCAAAACTTTTAGGAACTCTGGTGAAGGCAGTTTTCTTGACCAACCATATTGCCTGGATCGAGGTGCAGTGTGAATACCAACCAACAGCAGTGACGAGGCGTGGATTGGGGAGCCGTAGAAGGCGAAGGCATAGCCCCGTGTTGGGTTTTCTGGGGGGGTTGAACTCATCGTCATAAGTGAGTAATGTTGGTGGTAGAAGGACAGCGCTCCAGTAAGATATGTCAGTGCAAGTAGCCTGGAAAGACCTCGGCAAGACTGCAACTGGGACAGATTGGAGGGTCTGTCTGCTCAGAAGCGTGAGCCATGCGGACACATGGAGCACGCGCACCTGTACGACACAGTCTGCACTGGCTGCCCACTGCTTCCAAAGCACCGATCTCTCTGCTTTAGGTGCAGTGTTATGCATTTACTATGTTGATGCCTGGCTATCAGTGGCATACAAACAGCAGACATTTGGTCCTGGGCCTAGGTGACCTCTCAGGGCTGGGAGGGGCAAACTGAGTCCGTTGTGCTTTTTAGAGGAGCAAATGTGCACCCTTTCACTGATGCCTTGGTGGATTTGGACATTTCCCCCACGGCTGAGCGATCCTTCACGGTTTGAGCTCTTACTAATCTCCTCTCCTGCATCCAGACGTCGCCTGCTTCTGCTGAGCTCTTGCTGATTACAAAGAACTGAGCACACTGTCTAGCACATACTAGTCACTTGGGTAGTATTCTTATAATTATTATAAAGGTATAATAACTTTGGGATGCTTCAGTTCCAGTTTTTACCATTCTTTTCCATTTAATTTACATTGATCTGATGGGCACAAATTGTAAAGTGGTCCCTGTTCTTCTGCATTATGCCAGACATATTTCTTTTTAAATGATTACTTCTCTATTTTATCAATTTTCTCACTCTCATTTTTTCAGCTTTGTTCATGTGGTTTGGTTCTCCTGGGCATAATCTTGCCACTTTGAAGATATTTTTCTTAAGTTTCTGAGTCTGACGTTTGCACTGGTGGCAGTGTGAGTGGGTGAGAGGTAGGAAGGTGGTAGGGAGGTGGTTCCTAAGGAACATGCCATGAATTTCTGAAATAGGGTCTTGGGTAGCTTTTTCGTCTCCTTAATTTGAGCATGAAAACCTTAAGTCGGGTAAATAACTCTGAAAATAATTATTTGGGCAGATCTAAATATCTTCTTCACAGAGATATTAAGTTATGTCTCCTACTACTTCTTTATGTGACACTTTTCTCCACTCACCCATTTACCTGTTGACAGGAGAACCCAGAACTACTGCTAGTATTAATCCTTGGTAGCAACGTGGGGAGGAGGTGGGGGGAATTGATGACAAAGATGATACCATCAGGCAAGGGAGAGTTTCAGATGACAACTGATTTTTTCTAACCTGTGCTCATTTGGGGCACTGTGTAAACCTATTAGATTATGATTATGTTAATATTGACAGTTGGACAGTATAATAAGACTTTCTATTTTGTTTTTATTAAACTCCCTTGAGTTTTAATTTTTCTGTATTTTTGTCTCTCCTCACTCAGGATTATAATTAGCTAAGTTATTTCTCTTGTAAACACCTTAGTTAAAAGTGAGGCGGGACTGGCACAGACTAAGGCTAGAAGTGCCTCTGCTGTTGTTATTTTTGTTTGTTTGTCTGAAATTTGGCCAGTTTTTATAGCTTCAAATTCAGACGATCACTGAAGCTGGGAAAGGCCACAAATGAGTGCGATGCCTGACAGGAATGGACTTTAATTTCATTTTAATTAACTGATTGATTAATTCCTTGGAGCCTTGTTATTATTTCAGCGCACTCTAGTACCTGGTTGGTGGTACTGGACCCTTTGAAGCCTGGTGGACCTTATGAAGTCGTGGCGCAGCAGACTTTAGAGAGAAGAAACTTAACCCTCAGAGTTCGTGATGTCTTGTTTGGAGATGTCTGGCTTTGCAGTGGGCAAAGTAACATGCAGATGACAGTTTCACAGGTAATTTGCAGAGTCTCAGTGATAATAAGTAATGTTGATGTTGAAGAAGAGGAAAAAGGAGGAGGAGGAAGGGGCAAGGAGGAGAAAGAAATAGAAACTTTTTTACCGTGTGCCAAGATCTAGGTGCTTTGCACGTTTGGTTTAATGACTTTATGAGGTAAGTACTCTATTCTCATCTCGCGGACTAGCAAACTGGACCACTTAGGTTAAATTTCCTGCCTGAGGCCACAGTTAATAGGGGAGCCAGGATATAAAATGGTGATGTAACTCCAGAACCTGCTTTCTTAGTCAGGGCGAGTGTACAGTCAGTGTGCCAGGCATGCTTTGCCCACCTTCTTGGGCTAAAGGCAGAAGCTAAAGGAGAAGCTACTGAAGACAAAGTAGCTTATTCTTCCTTTTGACTGATCTTAGGAGATGATTTTCTAGAGAGAGCCCAGGGAATCAAAACAGTTCGATTTTGTTTTAATGCTGAGCAGCTAATATACTATTATGTCTTTTGTTGTCATGGAGATTGAAAAATTAAGATTGAGTGTTGACTTTGCCATTTACTAGGGTATGGCTTAGAGAGGAAATCACTTGACACTTTTGAGACTTTGTTTTTAAAACATACTTTTAAAAATGTGCTTAAATGAATATAACATACTTATCCTTTTAATGGTTAAGTGCACAATTCAGTAGCATTAAATATTACAAGGTGGGGCAAAAATAGGTTTACAGCCCTGGCTGGTGTGACTCGGTGGATTGAGGTGCCGACCTGTAAACTGAAGGGTTGCTGGTTTGATTTCCAGTTGGGGCATGTGCCTGGGTTGCGGCCAGGTCTCCAGTTGGGGGCGTGCAAGAGGCAACCAATTTATGTTTCTCTCCCTTCTCCTCTCTCTGAAAATAAATAAATAAATAGTTAAAAAGAACCAGGTTTACAGGTGTTCATATGGGAAATAATACAATAATTACTAAATAATACAAGAATAAACCGTGTTTTGCGTACTCACCCATAAATCTGCTTTTGCCCACCCTGCATTCACAGTGCTTTGCGTACCCATCACCCTATCTATACTCAAAACTGTTTCAACATCCTCAGCATAAATTTTGTACCTGTTAAGCAGTAATTCCCCCTTTCTCCTCTTCCAGCCCTGGTAACCTCTGTTTCTGCTTTCTGTCTGTGAATTTGCCAATTTGAGTTCCCTTGTGTTAGTGGAATCATACAGTACTTGACCTTTTGCATCTGACTTATTAAGCGTAATGTTTTCAAGGTCCCTCCATGTTGTAGTGTATATCAAAATATTACCCCCTTTTATGGTTGAATTGTATTCTGTTGTATATGCCACATTTTCGTATCCATTCATCTGTTGATGGGCACCTGGGTTGTTTCCACTTCTTGGCTATTATGGGTAATGCTGCCAGGAGCCTTGGTGTGCAGATCTCTGTTCCATTCCCTGCTTTCAACTCTTTTAGGCACATACCTGCGAATGGAGTTGCTGGGTCACCTGTTAGTCCCATGTTTAACTTTGAGAAGCTACCAAACCGGTTTCCGCAGCGACTGTGCCGTTTGACACCCCCACCGGCAGTACCCGAGATCCCAGCTTCTCTACGTCCTCACTGACGTGTTACTGGCCTTTTTTTTGTTTTTTGATTATAGCCATATTAGTAGGTGTGAAGTGGTATCTCATTGTGGTCATAATTTGCATTTTCCTGATGACTAATGATATTATTTGTTGGCCATTTGTAAAACTGGAGAAATGTATGTACAAGTCCTTTGCCCATTTTTTGAATTGGGTTATTTGTCACTGAATTATAGGAATTCTTTATATATTCTAGATATTGATCACTTTTCAGGTATATGATTTGAAAATATTTTAACCCATTCTTTAGTTGTTATTTCACTTTCTTGAGGGTGTCCTTTGATACACAAAGGTCCTTTATTTTGATAAAGTTCAATTTATTTTTTTTAGTTGTTGTTGTCTGTGCTTTTGGTGTCATACTCATGAAATTGTTGCCAAATCCAATGTCAGGGACATTTTCCCCAATGTTGTCTTCTAAGAGTTTTTTTAGTTTTAGCTCTTAAGTATAGGTCTTTGATTCTTTGTGAGTTAATTTTGGTAGATGGTGTAAGGTGAGGGTCTAACTTCACTCTTTTGCAGGTAAATATCCAGTTCTCCTAGCACCATTTGTTGAAAAGACTGTCTTTTCCCCATTGAGTGGCCTGGGTGCTCTTGTTAATAATTAACTATACACACGAGAGTTTATTGATTGGCTTTCTATTCTATTCTCTTGGTTTATAGGTTTCTTCTTGCACTAGGACTATACTGTTTTAATTATTGTAGCTTTATAGTAAGTTTCAAAGTTGGGAAATGTGAGTCCTCCGACTTCATTTTTCTTTCTTTTTTTAAAAAAAGATTTTATATTTATTTTTAGACAGAGAGAAAGGTAGAGAGAAAGAGAAGGAGAGAAACATCAGTGTGTCGTTGCCTCTCATGCACCCCTTCCTGGGAACCTGGCCCGCAACCCAGGCATGTGCCCTGACTGGGAATCAAACAGGTGACCCTTTGGTTTGCAGGCCGGCACTCAATCCAGTGAGCCATGCACCAGCCAAGGCTATTAATTAATTAATTTATTTTATGGTGCGCCATCTCAGGGTAAGTTGCAGACATCTTAATACTTCAATTAGGTGTCATACATCAGATTGATATATATATTCATATAACAAATTAATTTATATATTATACATATTTTTTGTTTTCACAGAAAGAAGAAATAATAGGCCAATGATGACTTTTTTTGCTTAACATTTTCATAGACTATGATTTCCTGTTAGTGTCAGTTGTTTTTTCTCTATTTCAGTCATTACCTTTGAAGATGAACTCCTCTTAAATCCTGAGATTAGCATTTTTCCTCCTTCATTATAAACATGCAGAGGCATCCCTGAGCTCTTTGTGCCCTGCCAGAGCGTTGGGAGCAAGAGCACTGTGTAGACTCCTGAGTAGAGGGTGGGCATATGCAGTCCATGAAGGATCAGGCGGCCCGGCCAGGAGAGTGCTGGGTTGCCCGTGAGTTGGTCAGCGATGAAACACACCTTGCTGTGTTCCTGTCTCCGTTGCTCCTGGAGAATAGGGACCCTCTGATAGACTGTGAGGGAGGTCTCTTAAGTAACGCTGGATAAAAAAGACACTGAAAAAGTTATCAAGGGAAGCAAGCCTCTTACTAGCTGTATTGGTGTTCTGGCAAGGCGACTGGGGTAGAACAAAAGCCTCAGTGCTATGTCTTTAGCACGCAGATTTCTTTGGGGGATCAACTCTACTTTCTAATGAAACACGAAGGCAGCCTAGAATAAAGAGAGTGGATTTCTGGATAGGGTGTGATGGTGTTAGTGCTTTGGGCCTCAATTGTCATCGCTTCATTTGTTTGGTGGCAGGTATCTGATTTAAAAATAAAAGTAAGGAATACCTTTGCTGTTTCATTGAAATTAGGATCAGGGCTGAGCAGTGTAATAAGTTCATAGACATATTTAAACTATATGAGCTTGAAACATTGCCGAAAGGCTAGTAAATGTTTTATTACTCAGCATCAGCACTCCAGAGAAATTAGCATGAGTTATTCAGCACATTTGAAATTGGGATTGATTTTTTTGTTTATCTGTATTTTCTGACTTTTTTAAAAGAATCACTATGAAATAAATAGCTGTAATTTTTAAAAGAAAGTTTTAAAAATAAGAAATTGGTATTGACTTAATCTCTTAAATATCTACCAAAGGCTCAGTTTACAATAGAATCACATGACATAAATAAAAATCCTAGGAATAAATAATTTGCATTATTGACTGGCATTAATATGCTCTGTGTACTTTTTTCAATAAAGAACTTGAGGAGACTATCGTCTCCCAGGCTTTTTGTCCGACACTCAGTTCCTTCTCAAGTTGGTTTTTATTTTCCTGCCTTTCTTTTATCGTCTACTTCTCTGTCTTTGAGAAATATTTAAATTTGAGATTTAAAAATCTCTACAACTAGACCATGATCTCAATTAATTTCTTTTTTTTAATTATAAAATTGAGTCCTTTCACATACTTTATGATTTCTTGTTTTGTTTCTATTGCTTCTACCCCTTATAGTTTCTTTTTTTTTTTTTAACTAATTACTAAATAATGCTAATAAGAAGATTCTACTTTGGACCTATCTACTTCATTTCATTATTAGTTTTCTGATTCAAAATCTAAATTCTTGCATTGATGTCTTCTTAACCAATATTTTATTTCCTTTTGCTTCCTACCCTACTTAAATATATGGAAAACTTTTAAATGTAAATGTTTATTAAAATGACCTTTAACTGGATTCCCTTTTAACATAAATGAATGGAAGCAAAACTGAAGTTTAAGCTCTTGCTAGAAATCATGGTTTGGTATAGAAGTGGCATTGCTGTTAACTCACTAATGAAAACAGTACTGTCCTAATGCTTTAATTGCAGTTCTCTGTTTGCAAAGAAAGGCATGGACCAGATCTGTTTTTATTTATATAGTCAGGTTCTCAATAGCAGTCTGTGCCAGGGGATCTCATCCCATTTTCTGTTGAGCTAAATCAGCTTTTGATTGTTAAGAGTGAACACATTCTCTCTGCCTAGAATTCACTCTTTAGCATCTGCTGTATTAAATGAAGGCTACAAGCTCTGAGATATAGGAAAATGGAAAAAAGATTCCACCTGACACAGCCAAGTGTTAATTTTTTATTTTTTTGGCTTTAAATCATGTACTTAGTTTATATGACAGCATTTTAGGTGCTGACAGTACCAAAAGCCAAGTTTTCTAGTCTCTTAACACTCTGTAGAACTTTATTTTTGATCAAAAGGATGTTGTACGTGACTTCTCCCTTATTCCTCTTGCTCATTTCCCCCTAATCTTTCTCTTTCTCTTTGTTTTTCCTTCCCTTCCTCCGCGTGACTTTTCTGAGGAGGTACGATTTCTACTATAACCTACCATTCTTTCACATTCAAATGAAGGAAATGGCAGATTGTATGCCCATCTTGTTGTTAGGGTAAAGTGGAATTTTTAAGTTGAGTGTTATTTATAACACTGAGTGAGATGTTTATAAATGGAGAAAAGTCTAAATGTTCATCTGTCGCCTCCTCAGACAGGGTAGGTCTTAAGACTTGGATATTCTAGTTAAGCTCAGAAGAAGATGGCCAACGTTAGACTGGAAACCCACTTTTCAATATCTTGGCAGTCCTCACATTCCTGCTTTACAAGTAGAGAAATGAAAATCCAGAAGAGAAGGTTTCATAGCACCTTACAATAAAAGAGTCACAGAAGTAATGATGGATAGCTTATTTATAGTTATTCCCGCAACTTTAAAACTGACATATTACACTGTAGTAGGTGAAATACAGATGCGCTCTCTCTCTCTTTCTCTCTCTCTCTCTCTCTCTCTCTCACACACACACACACACACACACACACACACACAGCCTTGCTCCCCATGCAGACCCCATGCCAAGATTCTCTGAGGAAATAGATTCTTGATGTTTCTTCATTAATTCAAGAATGCAGTGTAAAGGTTACAAATTGAACACCCGTGAGCAGCTGCTTTGATGGTGAACTGCCCGTCCCCAGAGAGTCAGTGTTGCCCCCTCCCAGCCGCCGCAGCCTTAATGACTTCAAATACCTTGGTATTCATTTACATCCTCATTTAAATACTTGGTAGAAAAATAATTACACTGAGGTGTTTGATGAGATGAAATTTGATCTCAGCAGATGGAGTAAAGCTTCCCCTTTCATCAGCAGTGAAACCGTGTGTCATTTAAATGAAAATCTTCCTGAAATCTCTTTATTCCTAAGTTTGTTGCCAATATCCCTAAGGAAATGGCATCCATCACAAAGGCTTGGTGATATTGGGAAAGGGGACCAGTTTCAGAAGTACTTGTCATTAGGTACAGCAAGAATTTTCTCCCACCCCCACTTTTGTTCTGGCTTTCAAGTTTTGGCTTGAAATAATACACAAATGTGAGTTCGAAAATGAAAGTTTTTCAGCCAATGGTTCAGATCCACTTCTGTGTGCTGGTAACAATGTAGGAGCGCGCCCACCACCCCGACTTTGTTGGCCTTGCAGTCCTCTACAGTGTTAGCAACGGGTCTAAAAGACAACTAGCGTGTTCACCCTGCTGCCTCCCCAAGCTGGCATCTCAGGCGATGAGGCACTTGAGTTCCCAGTCAGTGCGGAAGCTGGCGTGGGTGGAGAGGAGGGAAGCAGTTCCATCCACTGTTTCCATGGGAGCAACAGACGATCCTTAGCACTTAGCAAAGAACTGAATTTCAGGAGAGGTGACTCGTTACAGGTACTTGCTGTTGAAAAATAATTTCCCTGCCAGCATATGCTGTGAGTGCATAGCCTGCCCTTACTCTTTTAATGTTTATTTTCCATGAAACTTGCCAGGCAAGATCCTGAACAAACATATCTGGTTTTCCTATGGAATTTTTCCAAGACTGTATGTAGTCTGTGTCCTGATAGTGGGAAGACCAGTAACCCCGACACGCTAGAGCTGCTGCTCCCCAGGGAGCATTTCAGGCTGTGCCTTCCACGGTGACGGAGCGAGCCATTTGCATCTGGCCGTCTTACTGACCACAGCGGGCTCAGTGGCAAGTCAAGAGGCGATTCAGGGGGCAGCCTATTTCAGTGAACTGCTCTGTGGGGGCAGCCTGGCAGCGCCATCATTTCTCTTGCAGTGTGGGTTGGAGGGCCAGCTGTATTCTCTGTGGTGGGCGGGAGGGAAGGCGAGCCAGCTGCGCTCTCTGCGGCTAGCGGCCAATGGCGGGTATCCAGCCTCCTGGGCTTCTGCCGTGGCAACCCTGCCTCAGCTGGACCGCTTGTTCCCTGAGGCCAGTGATAACTGGGCTTCCTGACATTCCTGTTAGCCCTTTGTTTTGGGAAAACCAGACTAGTTCAGGGGGATAAAGACAAGAAAGAGCAAACACACAAATAAAAGCAAAATGATGATGTACTTATGTTACATTCTTTATAAAATTAAAAAAAATCAGGATTAAAGGAAATAGTGTTTATGTGTAAACTCATAGAGGGATGATGCCCAGTCTCACCAATAATGAATCAAAACAGTACAGACCGCACATGTCCTTGCCCAGAAAATCTCCAAGTGCTTCCTGTTCTACTCGCGGCAGTGGGTGAGGGTTCATAAAGTGATTTGGGAAAAAGAGATATGTCTTTGGATGGACCTTTTTCTTTGTTTCATTTCTTGGGACTGTTCTCAGCAGTCACCCTGAACACTTACTTTTCAAGTTGCCCTGTCTCCCTAGCTTTTCTTTGGTGATTTGCTAAGACCCAGATGAGAACATAAGTGTTTCGAGACTGATTTCTGTATGTTTCAGCAGTTCAACAGTCATTTCTCAGGTGTATTTCTTTTGCATACACTCCTCTTATGTGGTGTGGATTACACAAATCTACCTCCCCATGGCCTTTCTGGCCCCATTAAAAAAAAAAAAATGAACACCATGGCTTTATGTTATCAGATACTTTTTCTGAATAGACATATATTTGTGTTTCAGGATTATCACAGTGGTCTAATTGACAGTTGTCCTTCTTTAGCCTAAGTCACGCCATTGCTCCTCTCATCTAATGCAGACTGGCTCCTTGAGATCTCAGGTTTTGTGGCAGTGACGCCTTCTTTGGGCACATGATTCTTCACGATCTCTTTTGGTCGAGGTGGATCAAGGTGACTCATACCAGCCCATTGTTGATTTTGGTTATTCATTTGATCTTGGTATACTGAAAGCCCAGAAGGAGCTCACAGGGCTGTGTTGACATAACAAACCCCCAAACCTGTAGAGAATTTTAATAAGTTTATTTGAGCCAAACTCACAACAATTGCCAGGAAGCAAAATCTCAATGGATTGAGAAAATGCTCCAGAGAATGGCAGTTTTGCAGTTTGTTTTATACATTAGAATTGAAGGAGGAGATATAAGGAGGGTTATGTGAAATCCTCCGTTGGTGGCAGATTGAGGGGCCAGGAGAAAGTAAAACGAGGAAATACCTGGAATTAGGTAAAAAGTAAAACGAAGAGACACATACTTTTACATTGGTGGGTACAGGATAGTTAATTAAGATTATAGCACAAAGAGATGGTATGCAGGGAACCAGAGAAGGGATTCTGTGGTCTCATGCCCTCCTGCAGTAGCTGTGCTGTAAGAGGCCTAGAGAAGGAGATTATTCTGACATTTCAAAGGCCTGTTATCTTTGATGCAAAAAGACAACAGACAGGCTCACTTCAGGTAAAGATTGACCTTTGTCAAGGAAGCTACAGGCCTGGGACTGGACTACCCACCGTGGTCTGCTTTTAGTTAGGAATTTTTATGTTCAGACCATCCCATGCGGTTACGTTCTGCCTCTGAGCTTGTAGTGCCCACCATGCGGGCCGCCCCTGAGCTTGTCAGGTTTAGCATGTGGCCCTTTTCCCGTCCACACTGGTTGTGTTTGAGAGCCAGTTGGATAGTTGACCCCCTGCTGAATAGGTTGGTGTGAGAAATGACGCCCGTATTTCTATTCTAGATATTTAACGCTACAAGTGAGCTGTCTGACACCGCTGCCTATCAGTCAGTCCGCATCCTCTCCGTGTCTCTGGCTCAGGCAGAGCAGGAGCTGGAGGATCTGGCTGCGGTTGACTTGGAGTGGTCGAAGCCCACCTCAGGTGAGTGAGTGCTGGGGCATGTGCCGTCTCTTCTAGGGAGGGTCAGCGTCCCAGGCGGGGTCTGTAATTCTGAATTTGGCTCTTACCTATGTATTGTGATTCAACCATCCTTTTCTTCCATTTCGGATTCTCCACCCCATTCCTGATGGTAGCCATTCCCCAAGTTTATTCCCAAGACTTCCTTCCATAGCTTCATAATATGAAGTCCTCTACACATTACGCCCTGCCTCTTCTGTTGTCACCCCCTCTGCCTGCAACGGGGAAGGTTTCGTGATTTCAAGGACTCATGTAATTAGATTGGACCCCCCCTGCATAATTCAGGATTCTCTCCTATCTCAAGGTCCTTAACATCAATTGCATGTACACAGTCCCTTTAGCCACACAAGGGAACATGTTCACAGGTTCTAGACATTAGGGGGCGGACATCTCTAGGGGCTCTTCTGCCTACACACAGTCTCATTCTCAAGCACTCGTAAGTGGCTTCCCTCTTCCTTACTCCCAGGTGAGTCTTCAGCCTCCACCCCAGTCTTATCTTCCTTTTGTGACCTATGCTCCAGTCAAACGCTTTCAAAATTTTTTCCTACTTTGTGCCTTTTTATCTGTTTTTTTTCCCCCCTGTCTTGAATGCCAGCTCTGCTCATTAAACTTCTGTCTGTCCTCCAAGGCTGCCCCACCTCTCTCCCCATCCCTCTTAGTTACCTTTTCTTTCTCTACCTGTGTGTCAGTGAGTCCAGCTTTATACTGGCTACCCGCAGCCGCCCAGCAGCAGCCGACAAACATCTGTGGACTCTCTGTGAGGCCCAGACAGTGAATGGGGGAACTGAACTAGTAGTTCAGTGGGGTAAGGGAAACACTGTGCAGAGGGTGTGATGAAAGCACTGGGAGGAGGTCAGCGTTGGGCTTTTTATGATCTGCCTTTCATTTTATATTTGTTCTTTTGCTGTTAAAACCCCTTAATATGTGTTAATACCCCTTGAGGCACTTAACCATATTTTACCATATATTTTATTCAGCTGAGTAGATGTCTTACTTTGTAGAATATAAGACTTAGGAGGAGAGGTTCCATGTTTCTCCTTTTCTTTTTATTTATTGTACTACTACCATGTAGAAGTGCCTGGCACTACTAGGTGCTCAACCAATTTTAACTGATTTCAAATTGATTTGAATTCCCACTGTAACACCACCAACTTGTTGAGCGGCAGAACTATATTGAATTTGGGTCTTTAATAGTGCTAAGCCAGCGACTTACACAGAGTAGTTCTTTAATAAACATTAGGTTGAATGTTCCCATCAGTTGAGTGAGTGTGTGTGTGTGTGTGTGTGTGTGCGCGTGTGCGTGTGCGCATGCCCCTCTCCACCTGCTTCCTTCTAACATGCAAATGGCCCACCCTGGTGTGTGTTGGTGACTAGGCTGTATGGACACAGGGTTTTTGTTTCTTTCCCCTTTAGCCAAACTTCCCATTACTTATTTGTCCATGTTTTCATTGCCACAGACATAAAATTGGGTATAAAATTACCCAGAAGAAAATACACATTTTTTCCTTGCTATGCTCCCTGCTTATTCCCTTCCACAGCGCCGCGTACGGAGGGACAGGGAGGCGAAAGTAGAGGCGCGGCGAGGGTGGTATAGGGGCCCAGTGGCCTTTCCGCCCGTCACCTGTAGAGCAGTACTGTTCGTATTCCTGGGCTCCCAGGAACCTGGAAGTGTCAGGAGAGCATTGGGGGGAGGTCTGCTTGCCTGGCTAGGGAGCTCTGGCTCTCTACTGATGAGACAGTTGCCTCTCAGTCTTATCCTACTTTTGGAAAGTCTTAGGAAGGAATGCAATGGATGGCCCACACCCATTCCTATCACCTCAGCCCATCTTCTACCTACAGTTTGTAGCTATCTACTTTTTAAAAAAATATTTTATTTGTTTATATTTAGAGGGGAAGGGAGGGAGAAAGAGAGGGAGAGAAACAGCAATGTGTGGTTGCCCCTTGTGCACCCCACACTGGGGACCTGGCCCACAACCCAGGCATGTGCCCCAACTAGGAATCGAACCAACAACCCCTTGCTTTTCAGACCAGCACTCAATCCACTGAGCCACACCAGCCAGGGATACTTTTTCCCTAACTCTTTAACTGTTTCTCCAAACAGAAAACTTAGGCCATGGAAGTTTCGAGTACATGTCAGCAGTGTGCTGGCTCTTTGGGCGTTACCTGTATGCCACTCTGCAGTATCCCATTGGGCTGATCTCCTCCTCGTGGGGTGGGACACCCATTGAAGCCTGGTCATCCGGAAGATCCCTGAAAGCCTGCGGGGTCCCTAAGCAAGGGTAAGAAAGCACCCTCCAGGCCAGGAGCAAGGCTGCCATGTGGTTATCTAAGAGAGAAGGACCCTGGGCCCACCTGGGGAGTCAAGTGTGTGTTGAATGTCCAAATATGTATTAACTTACTCCATGCGCAGGTGAGCTGTTACTTCGGCTGTCATTACCACCACAGTCACCTGAGAATATGACAAGAAGCAATTATGATTCTTTTTCTTAATAATAATAACGTAGACACTATTTACTTACTGTAGGTGAAGATGGTAAGTTTGAGAAAGCTCCAGCTACTTGCTCCTGAACAGACGAGTCAGTGGTAAAGCGTGGCTTCATTGTGCTCTGAGCCACCTTGCTGCATTGTCTCTAATACACAGTGTAACAGGAAGAACAAGTGGACATGCTGTCAAAGAAATGTATACTGATTATGAAAGGGCACTTAGGAAAAGAAGGATCGGGAAGAATAGTTGGTGGCGGGCTGGGGGTTGGAGAACGGGCTAGTGGGTGAAATCTTGATACTCCCACAAACGTGGAGACGAACAACACGTGAACTTTCACAGACACCGCCCCATCAGTTCTCGGGAGGCCTCCAGGAAGAGGGTGGACTTGCGCTCTTGGTACAGCTTGGGCAAAGGCGTGCCTGTGTGAACACACTGGGTTTTAGAGCAGGGAGAATAGCCCGTGGGAGGGAGGAGGAACCTGAAGCCAGGCTCCCAGACCACTTGGAAGGGACAGTTCCACGGGCATGGGGAAGTGGGCATTCTCATGCACAGCTACTGCGAGTATCAGTTCATGCAGGTGTTCTGCAGAGAAATTTGGGATCACATTGAAAGCCTTAAAAAATGGGCCTTTGACCCAGTGATTTCATTCTGGGAATTTATCTTAAGGAAATACTTAAGTCTGTATGTAATGATTAAGCTATAAGAAAGAAAATCATGGCATTGCTTATAAAAGCAAAAAGTCTGAAAGAATCTAAATGGCTGTCTACCGAGTATGAGTTAAATAAATGTATTGCCCATGTGAGAGACTCATAATGAAACATTTCTTTTCCCTGTGGTTTTAATGACCTCATCTGGAAACTAGGATGGCCCACTCTGAACTCACAGAAAAGTGGCTGATACAGTTATCCTGGGAAGAACCTGGAGGTGAAATTCAGAGACTATTCTCATGTTTACATGTGAATCAGAGTGGTTCAAGTTAATTCTGTGTTGCCTTCATCAGAAGTTTGCCCCCGGTGAAGGCTGGATACAGGCCCAGCTTAGGGATCTAATGCGATCAGTCACTAGTTCTCCCGTGACACTTTTCCTCTTACTGATTCCAGGTTCATGCCACCTGATTCTGTGACTGGTCCCAGTGAACACTCTGTCCTCTGGAATGCCATGATCCATCCTCTCCATAATATGTCTCTGAAAGGCGTGATATGGTACCAGGGTGAGTGTTCAATTTGCTCTTTCTTCATTGTATCAGTTAACTTTGCTGCATAACAAACCATCCTAGACTTTAGTGACTTAAAAATAATTTTATATAGCTCACTATTCCATGGGCTAGCAGGGTAGTGTTTGTGTCTGAGTTGCTTCAGCTGATTTGGGCTGGGATCTGTTACATGTCTCTTGCCACCTGGCAGGCTGTCTGATGGCTGGGTGACTTAGAATGGTCTCTCCCTCATGTGAGAGGACTAGGAGCCCTCTCTCTGCCAGGGTCCATGGTTCTCATGTGGCCCCCATCCTTCTGCAAGCTAGCTCAGAGTTATTTATTGTTTACGTAGCCATCTCAGGATTCCAAGTGTATCACGAGAGAGCAAACCCCTAAACTGAAGCACTTTTCAAGTCTCTGCTTGCATCGTGTTTACCGATACCTTATTGGCCCGAGCAAGTCACAAGGCCAGGCCAGAGGGACTGCAGGAAGGCCCCCCTCCGAAGGTCATGGGTGGAGGTTGGGGAGTAATGTGTGGCCATTTTTGCATCAACCCCCCAACTGCCCTCACAACTTGGACTGTTTTCAGGGGAGGCCAATGTAAATTTTAACAGAGACCTGTACAATTGCACATTCCCTGCACTTATTGAAGACTGGCGCGAAACCTTCCACCGTGGCTCGCAGGGGCAGACGGAGCGTCTCTTCCCGTTTGGCTTTGTTCAGGTATGTGTTGAGGGGAAGAGGGTGTGGACCTTGCTGTGGGGACGTACCACTGAGATCTCTTTCCTGGAACCCGTATTTCTTTTTTTTTCACCCTCATAGCCATTGGTCAAGAACTGAATATAAGACTTAATTCATCTCTGTCCACTGATGGGACAATTAAATCTTTTTAAAGCGTTAATAAGTAACTAATATTTCTTCCTATTAAAAAAGGCATTTCAAAAAAGGTGGAGGGATTAGCCAAAGAACATATGTGTGTAACCCATAGACATAGACAACGGTGTGGTGATGACCAGAGGGAAGGCGGGGGAGAGCTGGGTGGAGGTGGGCAGAGGGGGGGAAATGGGGACATCTGGAATAGTGTCAACAATTTAAAAAAGAAAAAAAAGCATCACATGTTCATTAAGCAAATATTAAAAAGATAAGCTAAAAACACTTGTAATTCCACAGTTGGTAAATGAGCAGACTTTTCTCATTATTTTTGAAATAGGATCCATACCATAATACTGTACAATGTCTTGCTGTTTCTTTCTCATAATATCATATTGTGAATATTTTTTCATGCCAACAAGTATTAATCTTAGTCATAATTTATAATGATTATAGAGTATTCTGAAATATGGTTATGTTATAATTTAACTAGTCCTCAATAGATGGGCACTTAGGTTGCTTTAAACATTTTGCTTTTATAAGTTGTGGTGTGTTTGTATTCCTTGCAACTAAATCATTACATACACACTTAATTATTTCCATAAGAGAAATCTCCAGAAATGAAATTGCTAGGTTAAATAAAATACTCTTTAAGGCTTTAAACACATTCCCAAATTTCTCTGTCAAAGTTTATGAATTTGTATAAATTTATACCCTTAGCAACAGTGCGGGAATGTTCACTTCCCCACAGCCTCCCCAACTTGGTGTTATCGCTGCCACTCCTTAGAATGAACCTTGTTTTTTCACTCCCAGCTCATTGCACATGCCCTTTGCCTGGAATAACCTTTCTCTGCCATACTTTCCTAGCTCACTTTTAAGTATCCGATAGGTCTCAGCCTGGATATAAGTTAGGAAGCTTCCTGTGACTATTCAAAGTCTGGGTTAGATCCCTCTTTCCCCCAGATGGGTGATTCTGTAGCACCTTCTACTTCCCTTTTTCCTTGCATATAAATATAGATTGCAGACATGACCGCATTTTCCTGGATCACTTTTATATCCCCACTACCTAATTGGTTACCCCATTAAATGGGGCCTAACACATGAGTAAAATGTGCATCAAGAGAAAGCACACACACGTGTGTGTGTGTGTGCATGCACCGTTCCCGGAAGTACTGCAATACCGGGTCGCTGTGCGGAGCGGACAGAGGAAGCTCCGATTCCACCCCCAGCTCCCAAACCCCATTTACTGTAATGTCCTTGGGTAGAGGACGTATCAGATATTAAACTGATAAGAACAGATACTACACTTGATCTTAGCCAAAAGGCCGAGAAACAGTGAGAAAATATACTTTTAATTAGTGGTAACTTGGCAAAAAGATTCTGCTCTCAGCCTTGTCCAAAAGCAATAAACATATTTAACAAAATTCATAGTTGCCTTGCCTCGCCTGATGATAAGACCCCTCTAAGACCTAGACTTTGTAGTAGGGTGGTAGTTCTGACTTTGCTGGAACATAGGACATTAAACGAGTAAGGTGTTTTAAAAACACGGCCCTACCCACAGCGTAATGATGGAATGGGCTTTAATATTTGAACTGGACATAATACTTCCAGGCGGCTGCCTCTGAGTGTCCACAGATTCCTCCTTCCCACCATCCGCCCGTCTCTTCTACCTTGTCCTACTTCACCATACTTTTTTTGGATAAAGATTTTTATAGATATTCTTTGCACTTATACTTACTTTAAAATCATTTTTCTTACATTTATTTTGACTTTGAAACAAGATTATTCTGCTCATTATTATCAAAATAGCAACTCCTGTCACCAGCTCTGTGTTACTGTTGGTAGAAACTACATTTAGATTTGAGGTACTTTTTTTGGTCTCTTAGCCTGTGTACATGGTGATTTAAATGTGACTGCAGCCACTCCAAACCAAAAGTATGTATTGAATGCTTATGATATGCTAGGAACTGAGCGAGGGCTAGAAACAGCATGAATCCCAGAGACTTTGGCCTTGCACTCTTCGTATGGTCCCCTTAGCCTCTGGGCTTTCATTTGACGTCATCAACAAAGATATGTTGATTACTTGTGAAAAACTGAGACTGTAAACATTTGCCTCCAAAGGGAAATGTCAAACTTGACAAGAGAATGGTCCAGAGCATGGATCTGAAGCCAGCCTGCTTGATTCAGCTCCCAGCCCTGACACTTCTTCAGCTGTCTGATTTCAAACAAGATATCAAACTTCTTTGTTATTAAGCATCAAATGAATTAACTCATGTGAAGCCTGGCACATGACAGATAATGTTAGTGTTTGTTTTTATCAATGAGAGAAGTCAGAAATTCTGGAGGGAGGGTAGGTCTGTAAGGAAAGATGAGGTTTTGGGTTCGACATGATGGTTGCAGTAACTGGAGCGCAGTTAGAGATGAAGGACTCAAGCTCAGAGGATAGACCAGGACCAGACGCATGTGTCAGAGAGTTATTCGTAGAGAGGTGACCTGAAACATGGGAGGGGAGGGCAAGGGAACAGGACGCTGGGGACTGGAGTCCTTAGAAGACTATGCTTTCTTAAAAGGGGTGTGGAGGACCAGTGGAACAGACTGCAAACCTCCATATGTTATTTGTAAAGTCCTCTGAATGTGGCCACCTTTAAATTCTCTATTACATGCCTTCATAAGCAGCAGTATTTCTATTAATGACCGCGGGAGACTGAACTGTATCTCAGATTAGGAAAAACAATGGGGTTGTGGAGTTTAGTTTGCTGGTGCCCCCATGTGGCCAGTGTGTACTAGTGCAGTCAATGAAATGGAGTGGGGAAGCGCTGCAGGACTTCTCAGCAAAACTGCCATTTTGAGAAAACTTCCTTGGCATGAGTGACTGCTGTTAGCATCTCTCCCTGTTGTGCTTCAGGCTGGTACTTTACTCTAGATCTTTCTGGTAGCTTTGTTGCCGTGCTCCCTATCATGGCATTGACTGGGTGGCCATGGTTCCACTTTCACTCTTCTGGGTGTCGTGTGGGAAGAGGTGGGGTTACTCGCTGATCTTTCTACTTCATTTTCTAGTTTTCATGAGGTTCCATTGTGAAATGTCAACACCTTTTATCCTCATAAAGCCAGTTTGCATAAGAGATTTTATTAAGAGCACTGGAAATATACTCTGCATTCCACATCATATCTGTCAATGTAAGAAACATCCAGACCTGTAGAGAATTTTTATGAGTTTATTTGAGCCAAACTGAAGAAAATTACTAGGAATCAAAATCTCAACAGATTGAGATTTGCTCCAGAGAATGGCAGTCTTGCAGTTTATTTTATACGTTAGAATGACAGGAGGCGGTGTAAGGGAGTTGTATGAAACCCTTGGTGGTAGATTAAGGAGGTGGGAGAAGGCAAAGCAGGGAAACCTCTAAGATTGGATAAGAAGTGAAATGGAGAGACACATACTTCTTTTACATTGGTGGGTACAGGGTAGTTAATAATTAACATTTACAGCACATAGAGATGGTGTGCAGGGGTGGGGACAAGGTAACAATGAGGGGTCCTGTGGTCTT
Organism: Mormoops blainvillei; assembly: GCA_004026545.1. NCBI lineage: Eukaryota > Metazoa > Chordata > Mammalia > Chiroptera > Mormoopidae > Mormoops > Mormoops blainvillei. Next base: position 103,417 of record PVJD01004535.1, read on the forward strand.
GTCATCTGGTGCAGAGGTTGTGCCCTGATGGGTCTGGAGAAGGGGGACTATAACCTTCCAAAGGCCTGTTATCTTAGATGCAAAAAGACAATGGACAGGCTCACTTTAGGTAAAGATTGACCTTTCTCAAGGAATCTACAGGCCTCAGACGTCACCACTCGCAGTGACTTGCTTTCAGTTAGGTTTTATGTTGAGACCATCCTACGTGTTTATCTTCTGTCCCTGAGTTCGCAAGGCCCACCATGCGGGCCTCTCCTGAGGTTGTCAGGTTTAAGCATGTGGCTCCTTTTCTGTCCACATACCTTTCATACCATATCCTTTCTGCTCCTGTTGCTTCCTTTTCTCCCCCTTCAGGATGTTCTCAGTACATCGGTTACAGAGGTCCTTTGTGATGGACGTCATATGAGAAGGCTCCAGTGGTTCCTCCGTGCCAGCTGCACACGATCTGCCCCTGCTTCCACTGCCCTCTCGCCTCACCTCCTGCTTTTCTTTGCCTCACTCACGCCACTTCAGCCGCACCGGCCGCCATGCTTTCTGTAGTCACACTACGTGTACTACTCTTCCAGGGCCCATCTTTTTTTCCCCTTCTGCCTGGAAAGTAATTTCCCAGCATATTAGTTTTCTATCACTGCATAACATATTACTGAGTATTAAAATGAGGCCACGCTGTTAGATACCTTTGTTTCCGTGGGAGAGGAGTCCGGGTATGTGTAGCTTAGCTGAGCCCTCTGCTCAGGGCTGCAGTGAAGGTGTCGGGTGGAGCTGGCGTCTCATCCGAAGCCTAGGGTTTTCTCCCAGGCTCACGCGGCTGCTGGCAGAATTCCTTTCCTTGAAGCCGCAGAGGTCACAGCAGCTTACTTCTTGAAGGCCAGCAGGAGAGAATTTCTGACTTCTAGGACCTCTTTTTGTTGGCTTACCTGGCTGGGTTGGCTTCACCACAGTACTCTTGCTTTCGGTTATTTCGAAGTCAAATGATAAAAGGGACCTTACTTACATCTGCAAAATCCCAAGCAGGCAATTCAGATGGTACAGATTCTGTGTGATGGATATTATCCTTTCCCTTGTGCCCCCATATTCAGTTATATGCCTGGTGCTGTCAGTTTGTCTTTTAGATTGCCTTATTTCTAACCATCTCCTTCCCACTACTATCTTTCTAGGTTAACCCTTTCTCTTTTGTGTCTAGAATATTATAGTACCGTCTGAACTAATCAGTCTCTGTCTTTTTTTTTTTTTCTTCACAGATCATTTGTATGACCACTAGATAATCTTTTGGAGTAGTCTTTTTATCATGTTAATAACTTCAGTGGCTAATTTTTAAATTGAGGTAAAATTCACATAGCCATTTTAAAGTGTTCAGTTCAGTGGCATTTAGTATATTCGCTGTGTTCTGCAGCCATCATCTCTCCAGTGGTTCCCTGTAGCTTGTAGGATAAAGGGTGAACTCTGTTCAAACACTTGACTTACTATTTTTCCAGCCTTGCCTTTCCCACATAAATTCTCTACTCCAACTAGATTGCTTTCTCTGTCTCTCAAAACTGTCTTTATTCTTGACCTTTGCATCTCATAAGGTTCTAACATGTGACACATTTAGCAGTCCTATTTGCAGTGACTTCTCATATGTTCTGTGCCCATTCATTTTTTAAACATATTCTGAGATTGTTTTCTTGTAGTAATAAACTTGGTTCTAAATGTAGAGCACTTGCTGTCTGTGCCACCAATATAGCAGTTAATACAGACTATTTTATAGAGTTTTTATTAACATTTCTTACATGCTGATCTGTCTCCCCAACAAAGCTGTAAAGTACTGGTACTAGTTAGCTACTGCTAGATAACAAATCATCTCAAAACTCCATGACTTCAAATAACATTTATTATTTTAGCTCATGTGTCTGGGTAGCTGGGGGTTGGTTGATCTTGGTTGAGCTCCACTGGGCACTTTCAGATCTCTGTGGGTCAGCTGGCCTGAATTGCATTAGATGAGCCAGCTCTGTTCCACAGCTGTCGTCCTTCTCTTGAGAGTAGTGGGCTAACCTGGGCATGTCATTCTCATGGTGATAGCAGAAATGCGGAAGAGTAGGTGGAACCATGCAAGGTCTCTTAAGGCCTAGTCTAGGAATTGACAGACGTTTTCTGTTTCATCGATTGGCCAAAGCAGGCTACATGGCTGAACTCAGAATCAAGTGATGGGGAAATAAATATACTTTTTCTTGTCATAGGAGAAACCGTAAAGTCATATGACAAGAGGGTGTGGATATAGGAATGTGTAAAGAATTGGAATCTTTGATGCATTTTGCCCACACACTCCAGGGCAGATGCCTCTTTGCTTTCCTACACTGAAACCAGAAAAGTCAGTGTTCGTGCTGCCTGTCACTACCAGAACCGACGAGTAGAGACAGGGATTGAATCTTTATGGGTGCTTTATTCTGATGGTCGGTGGAATTCAGGGAAAAGGTTAATCAAGTAAAAACTGCAGTCCGGCAATTTTCCTACATCCTTTCATTCGTTGACCTGTGATTCTTTATCTGCATCCTGGGTGGCAGGATGTCTGGAGCACCAGTGGCTTGCAGTCCTCCTAGGGCACAAAGATTGACTTGCTTGTGGTCTCCTGGAGTCAGGGTGGGTCTACCTTCAGTTCCCAAGACAATAGCTTTTCACATGCATTAACCATATATATATATAGTTAATAAACTTTTTAACTGTAACTCAAAACTAAAAACTTTCCAACTCTGTATTGAGTTCCCCCGTCAATACAGTGCTTAGCCCTGTGTTGTACACAGATGTGTCCGTTACCTACTGCTTTGCAACAAACTACCCCAACACTTAGTGTCTTAAAACATCAGCTGTTGTTTTTGCTTATGATTCCATGGGTTGGCCAGGTGGTCTCAACTGGGGTGGCTCAATCTGCTCTATGTGCTACCAGTGGGCTTGCTTATGTGGCTGCAGTTGGAACTAAAGGCTCTAGAATTCACATGAATGGCCCCTCTGCTGGGATTGCTGAGACATTAATGCCTATCTCCTTCACGATCTTCCAATTTGCAAGGCTCCTCTGTCTGTGTCATTCTTCCATCAGGGTAGCTGGCCTTTTTTTTTTACCTGGCCATCTCAGGGTTCTAGGAAAATGAAATCAGAAGGCAGAGGTACTTGAGGCAAAAACGTGGAAGCTACACATCACTTATGAGCATTCCGTTGGTCAGAGAGCATCACAGATGTAGCCTAGATTCCGTGGGAGGAGACAGAGTCTACATCATGATGAGAGGGTGGCAGAGCTACACTGTGGCAGGTGGGATGAGAGGGATTCTGCCACTGCAGTGAGGAGCTCCATAAATAACTTGTTGAATGAACATCTGAACAAGTGAATGAAGCAGAACCAGGGTTTGTTTGTGAAAAAGATTCCAGTGTAGGATTCTGATGCAATAAAATTCTGATGCAACAATCTTTCTACTTTTTAGTTGTCTTCTGTTTTGTCTGCTGCAACCTCAGATGATGGATTTTCCCAGATCCGTTGGCATCAAACAGCAGACTTTGGCTATGTCCCCAACATAAGGATGCCCAACACTTTCATGGCGGTAGCGATGGATCTCGGTGACAGGAACTCTCCTTTCGGCAGGTACAGATGCCTCTTGGGCTTTGCTTGAATAACAATATATGTTCTTTTCCTGTGGCCTTCACTGTGATGTTCACTTGTGAGGGGAGAGAGAGTAGATTGTCTAAGGATTGGATCTTAGAAGCATCATTTGTAATCACTTACACTGGGATGTGCTGTGGTAATAAAAAAGAACCCTCAACATCTCAGTGCTTTGATGCAACAAAAATTTATTTCTTGTCCACACTGCATGTCCAGAGGTCAACAGAGAGGCTTTGCCAGCACAGTCATTCACTGATGCAGAGAAATACAGGCACCATGTTGACCTGTACTTCCACAGTCACCTTGAAGCACCACACTGGTGATTAAGGCCTCTCCCTGGAAGCAACACCAGTCACTTCTGCCCACATTGCATTATCCAAAGAAGCCCTGTGGCCATGCCCAGGTGTAGGGAGAGCTGGAAACATGATTCTACCATGGGCTCCTAGGAGGAGCAATGGTGTATTTGTGAGTGGCCCCCATGACTACCACGTGCTAGCTGTAGGATACGAGGGGGTTTCAAAGCAGCCCAACACACAGTGTCTGGATAATAGGAGGAGCTTGAACTAATACTTATTTTTGAATGAATAAATATTTATTGAACAAATAAAACCTGGAGGGGACCAAGTAATGGACAGCTGATTCAGATGGAAACACAGGCTATGTTGGTTGGAATAGTCTTTTGAGTTAGCTTGCCTGGGTTGGTTCCAATACCCTCCCTTTCTCTCTCCCTTCATTGCTTCCTTTCAAATCATGTGTTATTTCAAGGTCTCCCACCCACAGACGGCCCAGAGCCCACCTGCGATTGACATTTACCATTTCCCTTAAGCTGACTAGCCACTCATCACTGGCTGTTAGATTTAGTCACCTTTATTCTCACCTTCTTAAAGGGTGCTCTGTATATTATTTCTTTTTTATGTTTATTTTTATTTATTTTTATTGTATTTTTCCATTAACATTTATTTATCCCCCTTATTCTCTCCCCCCTCCACTATCACCATCCTGTTGTTCTTATCAAAAAATGTGGTTATTTTTGAGCTCAAACCCAAATTTATCTTCCTGTTTACCCTGTAGCATCCACCCTCGAGATAAACAGACCGTGGCCTACCGGCTGCACTTGGGGGCCCGTGCTGTGGCTTACAGTGAGAAGCAGCTGACCTTTCAGGGACCACTGCCTGAGAAGATAGAGCTCTTGGCTGACAAGGGGCTGCTTAACCTCACATATTCCCAGCAAATCGTGGTGCAGAGGCGGGATGACAGGATATTTGAGGTAAGGGTAGCAGAAACAATAGGGGTTTCTCCTGTTTGGGGCATGAGGATTTCCTCCTCAGCGAAGCCCATCTTTGATTTGAAATGACTGCGAGGCAGGACTTCATTGGGAGGGGGGCTGAGTTTATCTCAGAGGGGCAGATAAGCAGCTATTAATTCATTTGCTTAGAGCAGTGATTTTCCTTTTTTTTTTCTCATGGCACACATAAATTACTAAAATTCTGCAGCACACCAAAAAATATATTTTTTGCCTGACAAAAAAAGAGGTATAATTTTGATTCATTCACACTGGACAGCTGTAGTTGTGTTGGCTGTTGTCATTTTTTTATTTGACAATCTAAGGGAAAAAGGGGTCATTATCCCTGACTAAACAGTCAGGTACTGCATGTTTTAAAAATTCTTGTGGCACACCAGTGTGTTGTGTGGCACACCGGTTGAGAATTGCTAGCCTAGAGGCAATTTTGATAGCCAGGACAATCAAGGAAGGGAAAAGGGGCCCAAATTAAAATAATATGCCTTCTGTGTTTTCCCTCCCAGAGCAACCATCTTTGCCCTGGGCAAGGCCTGCAACTTTATTAGTACGTTACCTGTTGAAAGGACCCTTGTTCCAGAATATTTCCCTCATCCTTGGATGTCTCTTTTTATCCTGAATTCTGGTATTCTTTTAAGTTTAGTGTCTCCTTTACGAGTCTTAAGCTTGGTGATTTGTAGCTCAGTATGAATTTATATAATGAAACTACTTTCTTCTAATATCTAGCAAGGATCATTCCACTGTGAAACTGGGGCTATTGATTAAAGAGGTTCCTTTAAGAGTCTTTCATAGTTGGGGGTGGAGGTGGAGGCATTCCTAGATGGAATGTTTATATGAGTGTCTGGGACTCAAGAGGCCATTAGGCTGGGGTTAAGGGTGTATGAAAAGAGGGTCCTGGAGGAGCTGAAAGAATATTGAAAACAAACTTTAAAGACACAGTTCATCTAGGGCAGCTTCTCCCCTGCAGTCCTGACTACAGAATCGATTGCTTCAGGTGCTTGGTCAGCACTTACACCACTCAGCCTCTGGACACTGGGTTTTAGGTAAATTCAAGTGTCCAAGAAGTTTCTGCATCTGTGTTCTCCACTTTGGTCAATTGCTGGCAGTCTGTCCATCTCTTGGACCCAGTATCATAGTTGTGGTCAGGTCAGAATTCAACCTTTGGGTACTGGATCATTTATATTCTCTTCCCTGGATTGCTTTCTGACTCCAGAAAGGCTCATTATCCAAAGTCTCTTTGTGCCTCTTCTTCAATCCTCAGCTCCTGGGGAGTGCCGGGGGGAGCAGCAGCTGGAGTGCTTGGCTCTCTCAGATTCCTTCTTTGCCATTTGTCAGGAGGGTGACAGCAAGGATGTTTGGGGAACCTTCCCCAAATGCTGGATGTGCTTGTGCTTCCTTGTCTCCCTCAGTAATTTCTGCTTTATTGATTTAGGTCCATCGTTTCATCACATGAACATTTTTATCAACCTGTGGCTGTGCTGACCAGACCCAGACTCAGGTTTGCTCTGGCTGCTGCAGGTAGTGCGTTCCTGTCTCAGAGTAGCTCTTTCTCTCCTTTACCATCTGTCTGAAAGAGCAGTTCCCAGCCTCTAGGAACATCCTCTGCCTGACCTGACCCTTCCTCTTTATGACTCTCTCATTAGATCACATGTTGTGGTGCCCAGCTGTGCAAGTGGCTTCCAGCTCCCATGAACACTTTCTCCACCCAGACCGTGGCCCTGAGTACCAGTTCTTGTTCCGGCACTCTGGTTGCTCTCCGCTATGCCTGGACCACGTGGCCTTGTGAATATAAGCTGTGTCCCCTCTATCACCCCAGCAGTACCCTGCCAGCCCCTCCCTTCACGGCTTTCATTGCGAACCATATGCCTGGATATCACAGCAAAGTTGCTAAATGATGCACTATGACCACATCTTAGACATAAGTATCGATCCCTTAGATTTGGGCATTTAGGAGTTTAAATGATAACTGTTGCTTTCAAAGGAAATTAACAGAAACTTTGTTGGACAGTTCCCAGCTAGGACATGGCTGTTTATTCTGAGATGAACCAGGGCTAGTAGACAATGAAATGCCTGCCTTTTGTCCTCTAATTCAGGGGCCCCCAAATTCCAGGCCTCGGACCAGTACCAGTCTGGGCCTGTTAGGAACTGGGCCACACAGCAAGAGGTGAGCTGGAATGATCCCAAAACAATCCCCGCCTCCCATGGTCCATGGGAAAATCGCCTTCCTCAAAACTGGTCCCCTGGTGCCAAAAAGGTTGGGGACCACTGCTCTAGTTAGGCTGGTGTCTGTACTGGCCTCATGCCAGACTATAAACAAATTGAACCTCAGTGTCATTCACTTCCTCATAATTGGGGTGAAACACCTGGCTGGCCTACATGCAAGTTCTTCCAACCCTCATTTCTATAATTCCGTGTGTAGGGATTCAAAGCATCAGATGTTGCACTCTAAGCCAAAAACAATTCTGCTCTTTCAGTCTGAAAAATGACAATGTGAATGTTGAAAGCTAGCAAAACAGAACCCTGCGTGTGCATCTGGGGAGGCGCTGAGGGCCAGCCCTAGGAAGAAAGAGAAGAGGCGAGGCAGGAGTAAAGAAGACACTCGGGCTGCCTGGAACAGGTCTGGCGGGAGCACAAGCTTAGAAAAAATGACACTGGAGGCCACTGACAGGCAAACAGATCATTAGAGTTCTATACAAATCTCAGGCTCTTTAAAGGTAAGAGTTTTAACTGTAAAAAGGATAATCCAGATGGAAGAAAAAAAGTGAGGCTGAAAGTAAAGCTACATGACAAGCATGTAGAAAAAATAATCCTTATGGGACAAATGTGAAAGAGGGCTTTTGTGTGTGCTGTTAAGAATCATAATATTTATTGGTTGATTAAAAATAGTTAACGGCACTTGATAGCTGTGTGTTGTCCATTAGCAGTTAGAAATAAAAGTATATATTCATGCGTCGCTTGACAGGTATACAGGGTGGGAATGCATCACTCGGCGATTCTGTCATGCGAACATCACAGGGTGCCCTTACAAACCTAGATGGTATTACCTGCTGCTCCTGGGCTACATACGGGATGTTACTGTACTAAAAACTATTGGCAGTTTTAACGGTGGTATTTGCGTACCTAAACATATCTAAGCATACAAGAGGTACAGTAAAAATACGGTACAAAAGATAAAAAATGGTGTATCTGCACAGGGCACTTACCATGAATGGAGCTTGCAGGACTGGAAGCTGCTCTTGCTGAGTCAGTGCAGTAAGCGGCAAGTGAATGTGAAGGTCTAGGACATCACTGTACAACACTGTAGACGTTCCAAACACTGTACGCTTAGGCTACTCCAAATTTATATTAAAATGTTCCTTCAATAGTAAATTAACCTTAGCTTTCTGTAACTTTTTTACTTTATAAACTAGACTGAGCCAAGTAGCTTGGGTTCCTTTCATCCCCAGTAACTTAGTACAGTGTGAAAAATGAGGTTTAGGGAGTGGAAATATTAATGAAAAGTCATGTAAAAGTTAATTTATTTTTAATGGTTGAATAATTTAAAACATTCTGTGGGAACTCAGCCCATTTCCCAAATTAAATAACATTTTATTGTTTGAAAAGTGAAATCTATAATCACTGTGGATGATTTGGATGCTAACAAAAAGTATATACAAGTAAAAAATCACCCGAAAATTCATCATTTGGAAAGAAACAATATTTTGGTGAACAGTCACTCGATTTGTTTGGGTTATATTTTACACACTACATTGGGTATTACTTTGTAATCTGTGCTTTTCATTTATTCTTGCAAAATAATTTTCTTATGTAAATTGTATATAGATTTAGTGTTTAATTTTGTGGGAGCCCCACTCTTTAACCAATTTCCCGTTAGTAGACTTAGAGGTTTTTTCCCCATTTTTTCACTATTAAACTAATACTGTGACAATTGTTACTTGCAAACATCATACCACACTTAATTTCCTTAGGATCCTTAATGTGGAGTAACAGGTTTAAAGATAAATATTTTTACAATTGTGGTACCTACAGCTTTACCGTCTCAAGACTTGAACAGTTTACATTCCCACCAAGGTACAGTCCCATTTTTTATGTCATTCTCATTGGTATTGCATGTCGTCAAGTTTTTTAAATCTTTACAATCCAGTAGGTAAAACGCTATATGGCAGTATTTTTTGAGTTTTTAAAAATGATGATCCACAGGAAAAACATTTGACATTCCATGTATCCCCATCCATGTGAATGCATGTGTGATATTTATGTAACTACATATGTAGACACTATATTTGATATCAAAGCTTTCATCTTTCTACATGCCGTGCCTCCCAATATACTCTACTTAATTTTAAAAGATTTACATCTTGACTCCCTAAGTTTAAGAGCAATGAATGGGTTCCTGCTGTTCTACGAAAGCTACAGAATGAAGATTCTTTAATAAGAGTAAACAGCACACTAACTTACTAAACATTTTTTAAATGTCTTTCTTAAAATGAAGTTCCCTTTTAATATGTGACTTACTCCAGCTGTAACAATGAAAACATATTTTCTATATGATAAAAGCAGCATATATCATTTTTGTATAAGTGCACGTATATTCAGGCAACTTACACAGAGAAAAAAGAAAAATATTACATTAACAGCTTTGAGTAATACCCTTTCCACCCTTGATTTGTCATAATCCAAATTATAATTTTTTTGCACTGTAGAAGCTTACAAACTTATAAAAGGACTGTAATTAAGAGTCATAAAGTTAATGTTCCCTTAGCTTCTGATACTCTATAGTGACCAGGAGGGGCAGGGTGCTGCAAACGCTGCCTAGCCCTCCCCCGAATGGCCAGATTCCTTCCTCTAAAATGCTAGGCCCATTCATGTCGTCCCCAGTTGGCAGTTGTGCATCACAGCATAGTGCCAATGCAGTTCTCCCCTCTCCTTCCCCAGTCTTCTACTTCTGGGCCTTTCGTCCCTTCCCACTCCAGCCAGCACTGGTACTGGGATGGACCCTCATTGGGATGCCCTCGCTGCCCGTCCAGCCAGCTGCGGTGGAGCGGTCTCCACCTGAATGCCGTAAGCAGGGTCCAGACAATCCAGTCGCACTGGATGCAGACTTAGGTATCACACGGTTAATGAGATGACAGGGTGAGTCTGTGATGGAGGCTGGGAGCCGATCTCCAATCCCATCTAAATTTGTTATCATGCAGCTTCAATGTACTTAGTTAAAAGTACATTCTCTAGTAAGAAACCACAAAGAGGATGTAGAAAGTATTAGGTAACCTTTTGATCCCCTAGAAGGATGTGTGAAGTGTGAAGAAATGGACAAGGTGCGCCTTGGGCTGGACTCGCTAGCTTGGGGATGAGCAGGATTCGATTTTTGATGATACTGACACAAAAAACAGCTGCTTGGGATGCAGGGGCTGGAACTGGAACTTAACACTCCTTGAACTAGAATCAGGATCAAGGGTAGAAGGTTGCCAGAACTGTACTAACTCTTTCATAAGTCAGCAGCCATTTCTCACTGATTAGTAAAGGATTTAAGTTTAATCTACCTGAGGCAGAACCAAACAAAACAGATTATATCTGATGACAAGAAGAAAACAAGCAGAATTGTCAAGAGAAATTTATTACTAAAAATAAAGCAAGTGAAGTTTTTCTCAGGGTAAACTGTCACCATGGGAAGCTCCACATAAAATGTATTAATATCTTCTTCACTTCTAAATTGCTACCTCCTTCCAGATATTCCAAGTTTTAGTTTAGTTTAAAAAACCATCACGATGAAAACGATGCAATATCTGATCCCGTCTCATTCAGTCTAAAGACTGCGTTGGGCTACACTGCGATGGAGACTTCAAGTGCTCTAGGTGATTATCTACCAGGGGTTCATGGGTCAGGAACATAGGTTGGTAAGAAGACACAAAGTCTGCAGGCTGAAGCTCTGGGAGGTCCAAGGATCCTGGGGAAAAAATTCCTTAAGTTCCAGTGCTGTCTGGGAATCTCAGGAGACTTATCAGATACATATATATTCTTTCAAATCCTAAACACCCTTGCATCTGTCAGCCCAATTTCACCCTTGTTTGGTAAGATAGGACAGATACTTACTTTTACAATGACGGTATTTACTTTTATTATGTCTGATGCAGATTAAGTGCCTAGGGTTATGTAGCATATCAGGCAAAGAGTGAGAATTTTAATTCTATTTTCTCATTTCTGGTTCAGAGCTCTGCCTACATGATCCCAGTGCGGAAACCCTGGCTGTTCCATCCATTTATGTAGGGAACTGTGGGACAGAGGCAGGACCAAGACCGTAACCCATTCCCCTCTACCCTACCTGTAATCTTAGTCCTGCACAGTAAATTTGCCCCTGGAGTTCCGCTTTGGTCTTAACTTCAGGAGAAAATGCGAAACCTGGGTTTCTCAGTGGGCCCTGCCTTACTATGACGACCACAACCACGCCGTCACTTCTGGGAGGGCTGCGCAGGGCAGCAGATTCTCCTGGCTTGCAGCAGAGAGGGTTCGTATCACTGCCCAGACATCTGGGGTACTCAGCTATGGATGAAGAGTGGAGGGTAGCCTAAGAATGGTCAATTTTCAAACCAGAAAGGTAAAATTAAAAACTACCTTGTAGAATGGGATCATTATGATCTTCATCAAAGGTCTGTCTCTGAAAGGCTTCAAAGCTTACAGCTGCCTCATTCTCCAGCAGGCCTTGGGGTGGCTGCCCATCTCCAGGTTTGCACACATCAAATTTCACCCACTGGTAACTGAAGGACCAAAGGGAATCATTATCAAGAGCTGTTAGCCACAACCCATTCTTACCTCCAAAGGGATCAGGTATTTTTTTCTGTAGATCTCTCTAATATATATAAAAACATATTAACTAAAAACAAAACAAAACAAAAAAACCCTTTATAAAGATAGATAGGCCTCTTTAGTGGCACATCATTCTGCGGGCCTTCCTTTTGCTGTCATGGTACACCCAGGAAACGGTAATTTCAGTACAGTGGGAAACTGGCTTCTGCTCAGCTGTACAGAGGACTAAGACAAGACCGAGGCACAGCGGTCAAGAAGCAAGCAGGCTCTGTGCGCAGAAGCAGCTCAATAAGCGTACGACTGAACAAAACAATTTACATCCCTGGCCCACTGACTGGAGAGCTTCTCTCAAGAGAGTGGATTTGACCACACTTACCTGACACATTTTCGAGCTCCTGGACAACTCTGGATCAGGTTGTGGATGGTTGGATGAGAAAACCCAAAAAAGTCAGCTCCAGATGGAAGCAGGTTAGACACTGGTTTCCCCCTAAATAGGAAAGAGAGAATTTTAGTTCGAGAGCTTAGAGGGAGATGAGAATGGGTTTAGGGCTGGAATGTGGGCACGAACACCCACGGCAAGCTTTCTTGACTTGGATACTCTGGACACTTTAGTTGCTAAGACTTCTGAATGATGAAAGGCATTCTATAAAATAAGAGATCTCCGTTCATTAAAACAAGAGAAAAGGTCTCCCTGTACCAAAAGTGACTTTTGTCTGTCTTCAAGCTCTTGGTCAACTTACATAGTAGCACTTATGGCCTTGAGCAGTTCTGCGTGACAGGCATCTGCAGAAGAACTGACGATGGCATTCTGAGGGTCGTCTTCGGGGACAATTTCAAACTGAGAAAGATAAAGAGCCATGAGAGCAATTCTGAAGGAAGAAGCAGGAGAGAGAAAGCCATACTATCCTGTAACTGTTCTTCAGTCTGGAACTTGAAGCTGATGTATAGCACACTAGGAGGTGGGTACAATTTCCAACAGTGCCATTAAAAATTCAAACAAATTCAAGAAACAGAAAGTCCTTTGACTGCTGACTGTTTCAATTCTATACTCCTTGTTTGACTGCTCTCCAGAGGACAACAATGAATTGGTTCCAGGCCTCTCCAGACCCCTTTTGATCCATTTACTTATATCTCTACAAAAGCAAACGGTATCTTAAAAACAACTGAGATCGTTCTCCATGTAATTTTAATCTAAGAGGGGTATAGGCCATTTTGACTGCAAACCCCTTTTTCAATTAATTTTATTTTTTGAACTGCAGAATACCTTGACTATTTATAAAATGTTAAATAAAAATTATACTGAGAAATTTTTGCCAAGAAAGTAATTTTGTAATAAGCGCTATCTAGCCAACTTAATTCCTTGACCAGTTTTCTATAAAGTTCAATGAAGTTTTTGCAAAGAAAAATACCTGAGGTTGCACACCACCATCCTTGATCTGACAGGTATACAGACACTTTTGGTCTGGGCATTTCATGCTGGCATAGACTCGAGTACTGCAGTAGCCCACAGGGTAGATGGCACTCTCGTCATGGAAGCCAGGTCGGTCGGTGATGATCTACAAAAAAAGATTCCCCCAACCTGCAAATAAAGTCACTGGAGAATTTAGAAGTCCAGTGTGCCACAGGTAGCCTTCAGAACCTCTTTGGGGGTGAAAAGGTGATTCAAATCCCAGAAAGAGTGTAGGCTGTATAGCAGACAAAACCGACCTGGTTCCTGGGGACTGGAGATTTCCTGGTGTTGGTCTGGAACAGCAAATGCTGCTACTAATGGGAAAAGGGAGGGAAGGCTCGGCCCCATTCCCACATTTCTGATCCTCCTCTCTACGTATCGCTGGTCTCACTCACCTCCCCCAGGCTATATACTGTTAGACCCCCCAGTCCGATGGGGAACACAGGCCGTCCTGAGGGATCCAGGGCAATGGGCTGAACCAGCTTGCGAGCACCTCCCTCCATTTTCTTTCTCTTGGATGTTTTCTTCAGAACTGAAACGCAAATCTGGGGTCACCCACTTTAGGCCCCTCTCAATGCTAAGGGGAAGGGGAAAATTTACATGTAAATGCTAAGAGCAATAAGCCAATCCTGGTTCTCCACACTCACTGAACGGGCACATGGGACTTTCCCCCAAAGCCCTGAGTATCCTCCTAAGCCAATCCTGGTTCTCCACACTCACTGAATGGGCACATGGGACTTTCCCCCAAAGCCCTGAGTATCCACCCACCTGGCAGTAACCAATTTGAATGTTACTGCTTAGGACCTAAAAGCCTTATACTTTTTAAAGCCTCTTACTTCATAGATCAGAAATTTCCCAAGCCAGCAGTATGCTCCAAAGGCCACCTAGCTCATTCCCCTGCCTCTAGGAAAGAGTGAACTGAAGGCAGCACAGAGAGCTGGGGATAGGGAAGAAGGGGGGAGCCTCAGCCTGCTCCTACGCATTTAACCAGATCTAACTGGAACTCCTCCACTCAAAATGGCTCTGCTACACTTGTTCTCCAAGGGCTGTTAGGACTGCTTAAGGACCAGAGGAGAGTTTAAGTATATCTGTGGCCATGTGTGTCTACCAGTTAGTATCAGGTCTTTGTGAACAGTCATTGAGCCACTGGCACAACTGATATCCCCTCCGGGGTACCTTCCAGTTTGCTGTTCTCTTTGCCTTTTTCCTTCTTCTCCTTCTTGGACTTCTTCCCAAATGGTTCCTCAGCCCCAGTGCTAGGCCCAGAAATGGGCCCAGATCCCTGTAGAGTCCCCACGGAGCTGGCCACACCATAAGCCAGGGGCAAACTGGAGCTGTGGGAAGGAGCTGCAGGCTGTACTTCCCCTTCAGTTAGAGCCTGAAGCTGGAGGAGCTTCTTTAGCAAGTACCTGAGGTTGGGAAGGAAAGGAAGCAGAGGTATGAACTTCCATTTTATCTCAAGTCAGTATTTTACTTAAGTACTCGGAAAACTCAAAGCTATATACAAGATTATTACACTCACAAAAATAACATTCTTATTGGACCCCGAGAGTAATAAAGGTCCAGAGGGTGATACTCAAGAAGCAAAGGGTAAAGAATTGTCGTGTATCTCTTTGCATCAGGACGGTTGCTATGACTTGACGGTGGGAGGTGTTAAGCTTCTGAAAGGCATATACCATGAACTGCATATGTATACATACCCACTGTGCTTTGCACAGAACAGTACATACTGAATAAATATTTGCAGAATGAGAGACAGTTTCTGTTATAACTGGGGAGTTATATTATTAGATTACTAATATTAGTAATCTTACTTATTAGTTGTGGCAAGAGGGCTTTATCAGAAAGATGAATAGAAGAGCTATCTCATCACTGTGGTCTAAGGCAACCAGGATAAACAGGAACCAGTGCCACAGGCTGTTTCTCTGTGCTTCATTCGTGGCCAACAGGCTGTGCAGTACGCAAAAATCCTGCTGCAGCACCATCCCCAGAGCACTAATGCCATCATCAACCACCAAAGCTGCGACTCTAAGCACAAAATGAGCTCAGCTCACCGTCTTTCTTCTTTAGCTTTAAGAAATTTTTCCTCAAGACGAGCAATTTCATCACAAATAGCAGCATTTTCCTTTGAGAAAAAAAATTGGAATATAATCACATAACATGAATAAAAGATCAAAATAGGATGCTGGGAAGAAGAGTTATATTTCAAACCAAAGAAGACCTTTGTTGCTAGATAAAAAGGAAGAACTAGTCTGCCTTGC
The DNA here is from genome assembly GCA_004026545.1 of Mormoops blainvillei. Taxonomy (NCBI): domain Eukaryota; kingdom Metazoa; phylum Chordata; class Mammalia; order Chiroptera; family Mormoopidae; genus Mormoops; species Mormoops blainvillei. The sequence continues at coordinate 118,851 of PVJD01004535.1, forward strand.
AAACTACAAAAGAACCTATAGTAACAGTACAGTCAAGTTCTACTATGGGCAGGGTAATTACAGAATTTACCAAAACTGGGGTACCTGAGTAAAAAGGGAGCACTACTAATATTATGCCAGAACAATACGGTAAATTAGGGCTATTCTAGGCAAACCAAGATGTGCAGTCATCCTAATCAGGGCAGCCTTTGGCAGAGAAAGGGCATACTGCTTAAACCCACAGGTGCTTAAATTCAATCCTGATAAGTATGAGGACTATCCATTCCCAAGTACCTTGACTCTTGGGGGTGCTTACAAAACCAGTCTAACCCAAAGCATCCCGTGCAACAGGAACCTTAAAGAGAAAAATGGGATGGAACGAAATCAACTCTAGTATGTAAAATTCTTAAATTTTATAACCTACTTATTCAAGTACTGTCTTTCTTTACTGATGACTCCGTCCATTTCCCAAGCATCAGTTCTGGGGGAATGCTACAGTCTGGATGTTCCGGAGGTGGGATCTCAAACTCTGAATGTTCAAAACAATAGCCCCTTTCTTCACAAAACCTTTCTGTAGGACTTAAGGGAACTAAAGTCCTTTTAATAGCATAGGCTCCAAGCTTTACATATTTTTGCCATGTAGGGAATAAAAGAAAGGTATCAAATCCTCTTAGTGATACTTTTCTTATTTCTCTCTGGTGCACAAAGCAAGTGTTAAATGTTTTTGGAATGAATGTGCTAATTCCCAAACCTTTCCTTATGCTTCCAAAAAAAGCCCAGAGATGTTCAAATCTGGGGTAGAAAGAAGAGGTTAGGTGGGGATCAGACTGGGAGGACCTCCGAGGACCCCACCCCGTGTTCCCCTGCGCTGAGGCTGCTGGAGCGAGTCAGACCATTTTAACACAAAGTGTGGGGCTGGCCAACCAGTTCAGTCATCCAATAAACCCAGTGCCTCTGCAATAGAAAAACGGCAGAAACACTGGGGAGACTCAAAAGAAGTCAGAAGAGGGTAAATTAGTGGAAGCTTCCTGTACTGTCTGTTTTAGGGAAGGGGTGCGCGGGGCGCTTAGGAAACAGGCCGGGTTAGTGGGCGTAAAGAAACTAGAATCAGGGTGTCTAAGCTGGTGTCAGGGCTCTGACACCGCACCTTCAAGCAATTCATCTTCCTGGGATTCAGTGTTATTTTAAAAATAGTGCCTTGGTCGCAGGGTTCTCTTGAAAATGAAACGCATTTCCAAGAGTTTTGCGGTGATAACGATAATGGCTAAAACGGGCACATCTAGATACCAAACACTTCACTTTCCTCGTAAGCGTCACAACTCAGCAAAGTAGTTATTAACTCCCACAGATAAGAAGCAGGACTGCAGAAATACGTAACCTGTCCAAGGACACAAGGCTACCGAGAAGCGACGTATAACTGCGAAAGCTAACACGACACTACTACTGCCACTCTGGGCAGTGGTGTCAGTACGGTTTGGAGAGGGACTTCGCGAATTCGGAGTGTGGAGACGGGGAAAGACGGAGCAGCGTCAGACTCACAAACACCGTGGCTTTGGCGGCTTTGCGCAGCCGCAGGTACTTGAGCCGGTACTTCTCGTTCTGGCTCCTCTTCGGGAGCTTTTTCATCCTGGCCTTGGAGGACTGCGACGCGGCCCGCGGCGAGGGGGCGAGGCCGCCCAGCAGGCTCATGACCCGGGCCCGCTGCGGGGCCTCCCGGGCGCGGCGGGCATCAGCGCCCGGCGGAGGGGCGGCAGGACGTCTGCCTCGTCGGGCCTGCGCTGGCTGAACCGGGCCCTGAAGAACCGACCTCTCCAGAACGTCACCAAAGCGAGCGGCTGGGACAAAAACCCTGCAATCAAGCCGGGAGCCACCCGTACTTTCGCGTACGCCTCGGAAGTAACCCCCCCGGAAGTTACGTCATGGCGCTGAGTGCGTAACTTCCGGGAGATCGTCAGGGACGTGCGGCCAGGAGGAGAGGAGACGGCGGGTCGGGGGCCTGTAGTTACTACCCTTGTGACACTCAGTGGCCCACGTCCCCATGCTTAGCTGAGTAGTGTGACTGTTGGCCCGAGGCAGGAGCCCGCAAAAACCTTCCCCGCGCGGCTCTCACGCGCTTCCGCAGCCGGCTGCGGTCAACACCAGCTTTGTACACTCGGTCCCCACAGGCCTCCCCGCACTGTGGACGCGCTCGAACGCGAGCTGTGGGACGGCTGTCCTCCTGGCTGCCGTAACTTACGCAGCTCGCGGAAATGTTCCTGTTAGGCCGTGATTTTAGTACGAGTCGGGACTCTAGTACTGAATAGGAAAAAAGCCTCTGCGCTTGCAGCTTAGAATCTAGCAGGAAAGATGGAAGATTTAAACAGCTTTAATAATACGCAAGCACAAGTAGGCACTGAATCATGGTTTGCCCGATGGCACCAAAAGTAAGTTTCTGTACCTATGCATTTATGTATAATCAAGGTCTATCTAAAATCAAACGAAGAGAGAAAATTCTTTAGGATGCAATACTGCTAAACGCACCCGTCTGGGAGGCAGAGGCTTGTGTTCATTCTCATAGCAGTGCCACTGGCGAGCTGACTGAGTCTCTGGACCAACAGGTGTTTCCTCTGAAAACCGAATATATTGTAGAATAATGAATGTGAATGAGAGGTCTAAACTGTAAGGCACCGTTGATAGGAAATATAATTACGGTTACATGTTAAAAATACAGACTTCTAGAGTGGCATGTGGAAATTAAGGAAAATATATACATAGTTAATAAATTAAATTACCAGAGAAAAATCTAATGCAGATATAAATAACTGATAATCAGAATTCAAAAGAAAGGTTTAGAATCAATGACCCAGATATTTCATTTCTGAAAATTGTAAAAATAGTGACAGGGTCTTGACAAAAATAGATTTAACAAAAGTCCTAGTAAGTAAGCTGCCTTTGTTGGACGTGGCTGGGTTTTAACAGAGCAACCCCTCATGATGCCAGCGTGCTTCCACAAACATACTCAAGGCAGCCACATAAATTCATGTTTGAAAACTGATGGGAATTCTTTCAGCCTACAAAATACCCACACTCATGGCTTTGATACTATAAATTGACACTTTACTTTGGGCCCTGAAAATAGATAGTTATGATGGATCAGAAGCGATTTGGCATATTTTTTCTTTTCTTTTTAAACCCCTTATTCCCTAACTGGCAGGTTTATTTGCTGTCCAGCCTTATTTTGTCATTGCAGGCTTTGTAACCTGACTTTATTTTCATTATTCCCCTTCATTCCTAGTGGGAGGACAAGTGCTCTCATTTGCCTTAAGCTTGCAAACTCTTCTGGCCAATGAATTTCAGTGGAATTTTCATTAAAATATTTATTGTTTGTTCTTCATTAGAAACATTTCTTTACCATATATAAAACATTTCATGCAATTTCTTGAAACTTAGAAAATATAGTACAAAAAGTTTAAGAATTCATAATGCTGCCATATGGAATGAACCATTTTTACCATGTTGGTATGTGTGTCTTCATGCATCTCTTTGTACAGGGTGTATCATATTGAATATTTTCATGCATCTTTATGTACTAAATGTAATGTTTTCTTTTGGTTCACTTACCAATATTATAGTCATTTTGCAATGTTATTATTATTTCATTATAATTTTAAATGACTGCTTAATATTTCAGTTATGGCATAGTCATTTTACATAATTATCTTCATGTTGTTTGACTTTTTGGTCATCAGTTGCTGCAAAGTACATCTTTGTGCACAAAGCTTTTTTCCATACAGGATTATTTAGAGGCTGGGCCTGTGTGCTCCAAACAATGTAGTATTACTGAACAACTCATTGAGTCACGTATTTATTCAGAAGAATAGTGCTTTATTATGGCAGAATGTTTAGGAGTCTTATTTAAAAGGTAAAAAGGGCGCAATATTAATACAGTGTAGTAAGTTTTATCTCAAAGGCAGATATTGGGTGATATGGCAGCATCTAGTTAGGGAAGGGGGAGGAGATAGGGAACGCTCCTTGAAAGAAATGTGCCTACACTGACTGAAGGAGAGATGAACAGGAGGGTGTCTTGGGTAGTGGAGACAATGCATTCAAAAGCTTAGCATCATGAGAAGCGTAGAAACTGCAAGTAGCTGATTAGAGTGAAAGATATATGAGGAGAAGGGCAAGAGGACTGAAGTAATAAGCAGTATTGGATAGCAAAGGGTCTTCTGTAGCAATCTGAAGACTTAGACTTTTACCAATGACAATTGGAAGCCATCAGTGAATGTTTGTGTATCAGCCCCTTTGCCTGTTTTAGCCGAAGAGTCAAACCTATCCAAATTTGTCAGGAATGACATAATTTTTCTATATACCTATATGAAGAAGGGTGTAATGTGCACCTTTAAAAAGAAGTGCCGGATGAGAGACAGTTGGTATTGTGGGTGAGCATGGCTTTTGGAGTCAGATCAAGTTTTCGTTAAATACAGACACAGGAATGGGAGTTAACATATAAAATGGGGTGATGAGTCAGAGGAGAGGCAGAAGGGGATCGCCAGCATTTTACTTAAGTGGTCGCTTCAGTGATTGGCTACAAGTGGATGTATAGCTTCCCCTGGGCTATGGAAAGCTCACCTGGGCCCATTAAGAATTGGGAAGGGGTTTACAACCTGTAATTCCAGCTGGTTAAGTGAGTCCCTGAATTAAATGGTGAAAGGGTATATCTGCATACCTCATGGCTCCAGCCAGCTGATGCATGGCCCTGGCCTTGTTCAACACTGTCCTTAAGCCCCAAGAGCATATTATAAGTTCCTGCCATCATTGTCTCCTGACCACTTTGCAGGCCACAGAGGGCCTGGGCAAGGTCGATGTCTTCCGCAAGGCAAGCTGGGCATATTCCGAGGATTTGAGGCCACACCAAAGGGTTTTCAGGGATTTCATATCTTTATTCTCTTCCCAGGTTAACCCACTTGCTCTTTGGGGTAAGCTGAGTATATATCCTAGAGGGGCCATGGAGTAAATATAGAGAGAAGGACCTGCCTCCATAAATAGCCTTTAGAATCTTCTTTCCTTGTAGAACGTCTAGACTTTAACTTTAGTCATAGTTTTTTTTTCCTATCATATTACACTTTAGACCTAATTTTTTAGTTCTTCGACTTTTCAGCTTTAACTTTCAGATTTGTTTCCGTGTGTTGACTGTATCTTTTAAGCTCTAGGATAACATGGTCCAGGATATATAATTCAACTGAAACCAGCTTAGCAATTCTAAAGTGGATTTTCTTTATGTCTGTGTGTGAGGCTTGAGAGGAAGGAGAAAGACTCTTACTCATAAAATTTCCCATCCCATGGTTTCTTATCTATGGGTTTTCTTCACATACCCGGTGAGTGAGGTGTTTAGGTTTTGAGGGTTCTAAACCAGCTAATACAGTCATGAAATCGATCACAGTGTCAATGTTGTGCTTCTGGGTGGTCGTGTCTTTCAACACACATAAAACATTCAACCAGCTAAAAGAGATGAGCTCAGAGACGTTGGCTCGGAGGAAAAGAAGGATCACATTGAGGTCATTGATGGGGCATCCCAGCATCTTTCTGCTAAGGAGGTCAAACGCTGGGAGCATCTCATAGATGGACAGGAGCCGTTTGTCCCACCGACATAGTCGTGTGAGGTTGTAGATTATCACTGGAACCAGCAGGGTGTATATGGCTACAGTGGAGAGACTAACAATCTGGAAAACAGACAGGGAGGTCAGTCTGCACGTGATGAGATTGGGGATGTAGGTCTCATCACTTAGCAGCCCCGTCTTGACAGAACAACTGAATTCCTTTAGGAAGAAGACATCCAGGTGGAAGTGGCCAAGGTACAGGTAGGTGGCTGAGGTGAAGAGGAGCAAGAGGGAGTTCCTCAGGAGGTAGGTAGCCACCAGTGAATGTGAGCGCTGTTTACATGCCAGGTACCGCTCTAGCAAGGGGAATTCAAAGTACCGTTCTTTCCGAGCCCTGGGCAGAGAAGAAATGAGGCAAGGTTAGGAGGGACCATTTAGAACCATATCCTGATGGAACCATGTGGGAAAGTCACAGAATCTCCATGTCCAACATGGCATTCTCAACTCCTGAAAATCTGCCTTCTCTGAGTGTAACCACCCTCTCCCCAAAAGTAGGTAAGTAAGTATATCTTAATTCTCCAGGTGGTGAGTGCAATGCAATAAACCCAGTGAATGATCAATGAGCAATAAATTGTCGCACTGGATTTCTGCCCAGCAAGGCAGAATAACCCTCTAAGCAGAAGTGGGACCCTTAGGAAGAAGTAAGGCTTATTAAATTAGCACTGGACTGGGAGTCCAAATAAGCATATTCTGGGTCATGGCTTATATACTCTGTTTGATATTTAGGCCAATCCATGTGTTTTATAAAAATAAGTATACTAACAAGTACTTGTTGAGAGTTGTGGTATTCAGGTCCATGTAAGCCAGTCTCTGTTCTGAAGAAGTTCACAGTCTGGCTTGTGGGGAAGGGGCGGATAAGATATACAAACATAAAATAAAAATAGCACTTGTTGAAATGATAACTACAAACCATGGTAGTTGTAAATTAGGAGAGAGAGGATAGCAACATGGGCTGAGCGTTCAGAAACCTTTACGGAAAATACTGTTGTAGAGTTGGCCTTCAAAAGGTAGAGAGAGCTCAGGAAGAGTATGCGCACAAACACGAGACAGAATATGGCTTCAGATCTTAGTGCAGCTGTCTTCCTGCTGGGGCCACCCTGGCCATTCTGTTTAAAATTGTACCACTCCACAACCTCCCAGCTTTCTTGGTCGCCCCACCCTTACCCAGCTTGACTTTTTTTCTTCACACCACTTATTTTCTACCATATAATTTACTCATGTGTTATGAGTATTCATTGTCTGTTTTCTCTCAAAAGAACATAAGCCCCACACGGGTAGGTGCAGCTCTGTCTCCTCCCCTTTTCTGTCCCCCAGTGCACACACAGGCATACATCTCTAAAGCACCCAGACCAGTGCCCGGTACTCATAAATGGTGGCTGAGTGACTTGTTTAGGAGAAAAAGAGGAGACTGCCTAGGGAGAGCAGAAAATTTCTGTCACTTGGTAGTTAGAAATTTGAGAAGGGGGTTGGTGACTATGTATAGAGGCCTTGGAAAGGCACTTGGAAGATCGTTTGAGAAGGGGGTTGGTGACTATGTATAGAGGCCTTGGAAAGGCGCTTGGAAGATCGTGGGTATTTTTCTGCATGAGGGGAGTTCTTGGAGGTTTCTGAGTAGGGAAATGGCCTATGAAAGTAATAGTTTGGAACTTTTAATCCCTTGGGGACTCTGTGTTCACTGGTAAACTGGAGGCAGAGCCCTTTCTCTTCTCCCTGTACAGCAGTGATAGCAAGTTGAGAGGCTGTGTCACACCCTTTGCACCTTGGGGAAGGATGGTATGCAGGGGTGTCCAACCTTTTGGCGTCTCTACACCACACTGGAAGAAGAAGAGTTGTCGTGGCCCACACATTAAATACATTGTTACATGTAGTCACAGAAGAATTCTTATCATGTTTTAAGCACATTTATAGTTTTACATTGGGCTGCATTTATAGCCATCCTGGGCTGCGTGCAGCCCATGAGCTGCAGGTTGGACACCCCTGGTAGAGGACAGTTTAAACATCACTTTGCATGGAAATCCTGATAATGCTTGACAGAGTCTTCCAGAAAGGAGTGGAAGAGAAAACTCACTTTTCTAGATCATCCCAGAAGTCATCAGGGTCCGAGCTTTTGTGCTGGATCTTCAGCATGTGCTGCACCAGGCGGATGGCGCGGTTGTAGGATTTGTCCAGCTCACTGATGATGAACAGCAGGTCTGAGCTGAGGGCTGGCACAGCTGCATACTGCCACAGCAGAGCTGGTAGGTACATGACCAAGGCCAGGCCCAGCAGGGAGTAGGGGAGGGCCTGCGGGGTGAGAGTGAGCTGAGGAGGGGGCCCAGGGTGTTGGGAGCTTGTGGAGAGAGCTCTGAGTGTGGGGCTCCTGCCTCGGAAGGGGAAGGAGCTGCCACAGGCCCAGGCCCTAAGGCTCTCTACTGACCTGGCTGAATATAGTGAGGCTCAGGAGGGAAGGGGTGATGGATCTCCATGCTCCCCAGCTCCACTTTTCTGATCTGGGGTCTGTGTAGGTTCCCAGGAAGGAGAGAAGCAAGAGGCAGAAAGAGAGGGAGTATGAGAAGGAGAGAGAGAGGAAGGAAGGAGGCAAGAGAGATGGGGGATGGGGCAGGGGGGTGGGTATGTAGAGAGAGCAAGAGGGCTCCCCGTTCCCCATGCATGTTAGCCTGGATAGCTAACCAGAGATCTTGGCCAACAGTGGTTGTGGCATCCCAGGGAAGGGTGTCTTTATTCTCAGTCTGCCACTTTTTTTCCCTCTGACTGTTTCAGGTTCTTATCACCAAACATCTAGAGTGCACTAGTTTTCAAAGTCCAGCAGAAGGTCCCAACATTGCTGACTTGTATTTAGACCCTCCAGAGAAGAGGTCACATCCCATCTCCTTTTCTGCCCCCTCTCATGAGCTACCTGAGATAAGGGACTTTTCCTTATGTTTCCTCATCATACTTACCACACCTAACAGGTTGGGACCACTATTTTGCCCATAGTAAAACCCTGTAAAGGCTTTTAAAGCTATATTTACGTTAGGTGCTTAACATGCGTGGTTTCACTTGATCTTCACAAGAGTGCTATCAGGTAGGTACTATTAGTGTCTCTGTTTTACAAAGAAACTGAACTGTGAAAATATGAAGTAACCCGCATGAGGTTTTACATCTCATAGGTGAGTGAGAGGGACTTGAGACTCGACAGTCTGGTTTTGGAGCTTGTTCCGTTACAATTGCCTGACTACAGTGTCTCTGAGCCAGGGCGCTTTGTATTTTCGAGGAGAGTTTGAAGAAAAAGAAGGAGGACACCTCTTTGGTTGCCTCTAGATAGAGGAGCAAGGTGCGTGTGTGCGTGTGTGTGTGTATGTGTGTGTGAGAGAGAGAGAGTATTTTTCAGAACTAAACAAGAGAGATAGGTTGGGAAAGGTATATTAGACCATGAGAGAAAATTAGAACCATTTCATGCCTGGTTAAAAAATGATATTCCTTAAAAACAAACTCTTATCCCTGGAGATTGGACTCTTTTTCTGACATGAATTCCCTCTGCACTGTCTTGAACTTGTTGCCTTCCAGACCCTGCTTAAACAGTTCCAGTGACAGAGACTTCATGACCTCTTTGCATTAATTTTCTGGTTTTGTCTGGGTCCTAGAACTGCGGTATTTTGTGGCCTTGTAAAATTGTCATTAATGACAAAATGTTATGAGTGACTTCTGAGTAAACGTTGTGAACTGGACATGTAAATGACTTTTGCTCCTGAACAACAGTAAAGGGATCAAAATGACATAATCCTGTAAGGACAAAGAAAACAGGAGAGGAGACAAGAGCAACAAAGTGCTGAAAACCGAAAAGCAGTTGCGTGACCAATGACAGCACTCTGTGGGTGGACGGGGAGTCGTGGCAGGACTGGGTGAGCGAGCGCTTTTGCATCTCAGAGCCAGAAAGACTCAGGAGTTAGAGACACCAGGGACATCTGAAAGCAGAACTGAGAATAGGAACACTGAAAATCCAGCCCCGCAGATTCTTTCTGTAACAGGACACACTCAATGACTAACCCTGTCCCTCCCCTGGCAGAGGGCTGTGGTTTACTTCTCAGAAACACTAAACCAGAGAGATTCTGCGCTTGGGTCCATTGAGCGCAGGGGGACCGTACTGAGAGCGTGGTGGAAGGTAAAGGAATACTGAATGCTGATACCCACATCTGAGTTCCCAGAGGATTGGCAGCTGGGCCTGATAGCCACTCCACCCTGCCCCCTCCACACAAATTAGAGATTGAATCATTCTTCTTGGGAAAAGTGACCAGCCCAAGAGAATGAATTGCAGATGCTGATATTTGAAGTTTTCCCAATGAAGTGACCCAAGGGCTCTCCTTAAACTGAAGGCTGCTGGTCACCAAGCTTCATCCATCAGCACAAAACTTCCAATCAGATAAAAGTGGGAAACCAAAGGTCACCAGACATTTGAAGAATACCTGAAACGTGAAAGTCAATGGCCAACATATGAAAGGGGAGAGATAGTGAAGAAAGGGGAGGGATAGGCGAAGCCCGCCCCACTCAGCCGAGCAGCCGGCCTGATTGAACCCGAGCCCGCTTTACCTTGTGAGGCCAGAGGGATTTTGGGTTGTACTGCCCGGGCTCACCCCATTCATGGTGAACCAGTGAGTCCCAGCAGGAACTGTCCACATAGGCAGCCTGCCGAGCGCTGAAGTTACTGGGAGAGAAGCAGCTGATGGGAGACCCTAGAACAGAAATACAGCTTTGAGGAAGCTCTGAGAATCAAGGGGACATTCAGCTAAAAAGCTTTCTAGGAGCCGCCTCCACAACTTGGCCAGTTTTTGTACCTGGTAGGTACTTTCTTCTTCCTGTGCCCCAGTTTCTGCGTTTGGCAAGCCCATGCTGCTGTAGGACGGGCATGACAGGACAGCACTCGGCTCTTTGACTCAAGGCAGGCCTGCTCATGCACTGACTTGCCTCTGATTTTGGCCATTTTTCTTTCTCTCTGAGCTCCCCCGGACTCCTAGACAGGCAAGCAGCAGGGGGTCACAGGGTGGGAGGTGGGGGAGAGGCTCCCTGCGCTCTTGCAGTTTGGCGCCAGAAGGCTTTCAGTTTCGTGGTAACATCGCTTTTCTGAGAGAGCTGACACCTCCGGGTTCTAAAATTTAGAGGATTAATTGCCTGGATTCCTGAGCCCAAAGAGAAGAAGTGGAAGAGCGGTGCTAGAAGGAAAGTGGGCTTGGAGGCAGAATCTCTCGATTTTGGTTTCCCCATCATTCTCTAGAAAGAGGCGGAAATGGGAACCAGTACTTTTCCTCATCGTAAATAAAGGAAGGGGCAGTGGGAGGTTGGCACCCTTCCTTGGGAAATGTAGTAAGCTACTCACACAGTCAGGAAAGGAAGAACTCCCAATTCTCTTTAATAGAAGGGGCAGATTTGCCGAGTTGATCTGTCATGGGACACTGCATACATGTGTTTGTTAATGTTTGTGTGTGTGGAGAGGAAGGAATGGATTTATTTACCTATGATGTGCTAAGCTCTGTTGGGCTCTTAACATACGTTTTTAAGTCAGGAACCCAGGAGGATAGAGAGTAGGAAGAAGGCTCCAGGAAGGTAAGAGACTTATCGAAAGCGTGGATGGCCAAGACCTTTAGAAGTCCTAGGTCCTGAAAAGACTATGGGGCCCCCAAACCCCCTCATCCATGTAAAATCAAAAGTTTAATTATTGCAATGACATAAAATACGTGAATACAGAAACTTAAACTAAATCTTTTTTATTGGAAAATTTTGGAAATGATGTTCAACAATTTTTGGTGCCTCTGCTTTGCTGGTGCTCGAAACTCAAGCACTGTCAACCTTTTGGGTGATGCCCAGGCCAGCCACAATACCTAGACGATGTGGGAGCTGCCTCGCTTCGGGACCCCTGGTGTAAAGAGCGAAAGAAAGTGGAGTCTCCTCTACACTGGGTCTTGGTAGCCACTTACCGGAGGAGAACTCCTGGGCAAATGCCAGGGACATCAGCAGCAGGGGGAAGCCCACGGCTACAAACTTGACTATGCGATCCAGGGGTAGTTCCAGGCGCAGTCCTTTGAGGCGGGGGCCCCTGTGGTCAGGCAGCAGGGCATCTGACAACATGTACTCTGCAGCTGTGTGTGCAAGTGACATGGTACCGCTGAGCTTTCGGGTGCACAGGTGGCAGGAGTGGTCCCAGGATGGTAGAGTGAGGCGATGACAGCTTCACGCAGCCCGCTTGAGCAGAGAGTGCCTACAACCCCAGTCTCATAGACATCTGTGCCAGGGGCAGGCGCCGGCTCTCTAAATAACTGGCCAGGCCCTGGGCCAGACACCTGGTAATTAGAGGGAGGCATAGCTTAGCGGGTCCTCGCGAGATGGGGGCTGGGTGTCAGCTGGGGCTGGTGCCAGGCTGCTCTCTCTGAATTGTCCTTGAGCAGATGGAGGCCCGTGGCTTTATGCTGCCCTCTTATTAATAAAGTATTTTTGGCGGGGCGATGGAGAGAAGGCAGGCTGTGTGGCCAGCCCCCCACCATGTAATTGGTACAGAATTTGGGTGGAGATTGCTTAATTGTGTTGAAGGTCTTCATTTTGTGGTTTGGGGTGGGATGGGGACCCCAAGACTCAGCTCGGATTGCCACTCCTACATAGTGTTCTTTGTTCCAGTGATGAGAGTTGCTTCGGGCTCAGGCTCTTTCTCAGAAAGGACTCTAAATTTGTATTCCCTGCCTCGTATTTACAATTTCCATATATTTACAATTTTTAAGCGCCCAGTTTGTTCTTTAGGAAACTGAGGGATGGGTGGCAGTGTTGAATAGTGGAAAGAACATGACCCTTGACATATGAAGAGAAAAGTCTTCAGCTGGAGACCTGGCAGTACTCATTTTTTTATTGTATGACTTCAGGAAGTCACTTTGGCTCAGTATTCTCATCTATCAAAAGGCATCATATTGTAATCTTACAAGATTGAGAGGACTGATTAAGAGTATTATATGTGAGGGTATTTTGTAAACTGTGAAGTATAGGGCAAATGTCAACTTATTTCCATTTGGTGGGGTTCAATCAGTGGGAGAGCACTGGGGCACAGGGCATCTGCCCTGAGAGGCCCTGACCTTGGCCTTCACACCGATCCCCTTTGGGTGTGGCCTTCCACAAGGCAAGGGATCCATGGGGTCAAGGGGATGTACCCATTCAGAGCTTCCGTGCCTGCTCTGGACCACTCCTGGCACTTGGGATGCTGTGATTCCGTTCCCAGGAGGCCCCAGCCTGCTTCCGGGGCCTGTGCAGGCCTTTTCCTTCAGTGTGTCCTCCTGTGGGCAGATCTTGTTGCTGGTGTGCACCCCGGGGCCTAAGGAATGGCTCCTTGTGGGAGTTTGGGTGGAATTTAGAAGTACTGGGTTGCCCTCACATGCAATTATGAGGCTTCTTGCAATGTGAGGACTTAGCTGGGTTGGGAAGAAGGGACCTGGGGACTCTGAGAATTCTAAATGGAAACCTGGCATCCCTGATCATTATGAAGGGATGTGTGTGTGTGTCTAAATATGTCAAAGTAGGCAGATAGAACATATTTTATTTAACAGTTTTCTAGCTTTATTTATAACATTTTACTTTTTAGGTAAATGGTATGCGAACCTCTATTTGACCTGTTTTTCCTGGGCCCATAAATGTTTGGTCTGGTCCTACCTCTATCCCTGTCCCTAGGCTAAAGGTCAGCTCTGATTCACGGCCACCCTGTGCATGCTAACTGGACTGACCCTGCATGGGAGCAAGAGCTGGGATTCTTTGTGACATCAGCAACAGGGGGAAGCCCACGGCTACAAGCCTGACCATGCGTTCATTTAGCCTCTCCACACTTCCATTTCTGTATCTTTTCATTATGTGTGGTTTTGCCAAATGTTTATTATTGGCTTGTATCCATGAATTTTCTTTTGATTTTAAAAAATAGTTTGCATTTTATTTATTTATTTATTTATTTATTTTTAGAGAGAATGGATGGGAGGGAGAAAGAGAAACATCAATGTGTGGTTGCCTCTTGAGCACCCCTACTGGGGATCTGGCTGGCAACCCAGGCATGTATGCTGACTGGGGACTCGAACTGGTGACCCTTTGGTTTGCAGGCCAGCGCTCAATCCACTGAGCTACACCAGCCAAGACCTAAAAAATAGTTTGCATTTTTAGTGAATAAAGTATAAAACATATACATTCATATACACATAAGTGGACAGTTCAATCTGCTTTCATCTAATCAGGAAACAGACTGTTACTAACACCCCAGAAACCACCTTTGTGACCTTTTGTAATAACTATCATTTCCCAAAGGGTAATCATTATCCTCACTCCTAATAGCACAGATTAATTTTGTCTTATTATATACTTTATGGAAAAGGAATCACATGTATATATCCTTTTGTGTTGTATTTCTTTTGCTCTATATCATAATGCACCTTTGGGTGGATCTAGGAAAAGCAATTTTTGTTTCTGTTTCTCTTTTTCTCACTCCCTACTTCCATGCATCTTAGCTTTCTAGGTAACCATTCTAGCCTGCCTAATGGGTATTTTTTTTTCTAAATATGCTTTTTTTTCTGGTTTGTGTGGTTGTAACTTTAATATATATGAATAACATTGTTTTATATCTCATTATCATTCTTACTTTTCTCACATATAACTCAGGCTCTAAGTTATGTTGTCTGAAGCTAATCCTTTGCTTCTAACTGCTGCAAAGTCTCCACTACAGTTTATCTATTTATTTACCCCACAGTGGGTGTGAAGATATATCTTGTTTTATTTTGCACTTATCTGATTAGTAATAGGTTTGAGCATCTCCTTGTATGCTGAGTGGCACTTCAGGTTCTCTGTTCTGTGAATTGTTGGTTCTATTTAGTGTGCCCATTTTATTTTTTGTTGATGTTGCAGTTTCTAGTATATGCTAATGAGATATCTTCTTCCATTCTGTTACATTTCTATTAAGTCTATCTCCAGTGTTGTTTACTGAACAAAAACCTTTATTTTTAATATTATCAAATTCACCAATTATTTGGCTTTATGGTTTCTCATCTTTAGATAACAAAGATCTTTTCCTACATTTTCTTCTAATGAGAGGGGATCTATAGTGGTAGAGGACTCAGTTCCCGCTGGAAAGAGGTCAGGAAAGAAAGGGATAGAATAGCCACTCGGCAATAACAGCTCTCTCAATATCCCTTCCACCCTCCTTGTCATCCGCTCAAAGAGCAACAATTCCATTCCGCAGTTTCCCTTGTTGCTGGAGCCCTGAATGTGAATCAGCTTCCTCTTCACTACATGCACTTGTGTGAGATTGGAGAGGTGGGAGTGAGGAGGTTCTCACACTTCAGTGCATATCAGAGTCATCCGAGGGCCCCACCCAGTAATTCTGTAGATGTGGAGCAGGGCCCCCAAGTTTTCACTTCCAGTGAGTTTCCATGTGATACTCCAACTAGGGTCCAGTTGCTTAGTTAGCAGTTTTGTGAGTGTGAGAGGCATTTTTCGTGGTGGCAGGGGTCACAGTGGCAGCAGGAGCTTCCGGACGTCTGGTCTCTATCTATTGTGGAGTGAGTTTGGGGGCTCCTCACCCCTTCTGCAGTCATTCCAAAAACCTGTAAGCAAGTCATTGTATGAAATCTCTTTCTGCTTGAGAAAACTAGAATTATTTCTGTTTCCCATGGTAATCCACTGATTGGTACAATATTGTACCAAGAATAGCTAGAAATGACAAGAGGATGCCCACAAATGCTTT